>CAUYRH010063017.1:0-13379 GCA_963574655.1 Perodicticus potto | reverse complement strand
GTCTCTACACTTGACTAAGCCACACATTCAGAGCAACAAGGTAGGCGGACATATGTTTTCATAGCTTTAATAAGGTATAATTGATACACAATAAATTGCACATTTTATGCCTGGCAGGAGAGTGCTGCGGCACCCTAGTAGGGGAAGGAGGTCCAGTTTTTAGAGAGTCTATCTCATGGGGTATAGTGGGAGGACATCTGAACTCTGCTCACTTGTTTGTATGGATGGAGGTATGGCGTATACTGCCAGCCGCTCTCATGGGGGAGGGGACTCCCGTCCGCTTGGTGATGTGCTCTGTACCTTTTATTTGTATCCTTGGGGTTGCAGGTCGCTCCAGCAGGGATGATGTGCGTTCTTCGACCTTCTCTTTTGGCTCAGTTCCAAACCGTTGGCTTTCTTGCTAAATTTCTGTCCTTTAACTCTCCTACTGGACGGGAGCGTCTGCAGAAAGCTGGCTACAGACCGCCATCTTGGCTCCTCCCCGCTAAATTGCACATTTTAATGTGAATAATTGGATAAGTATACACATGTATGTCCCTATGAATCATCACCATAATCAAGTGATGGGCTTTCAGGTCACTATAGATTAGTTTGCATTTGCCAGAATTTTATATAAATACAGATGCTTTTCAACTTACCATGGGATTATGTCCCAGCCCACCCATTATAAGTTGAGAATGTCCTGAGCCAAAATGCTTTCAGCACAACTAGCCTACTGAACAGCATAGCTTAGCCTGGCCTACCTTAAATGTGTTCATAACATGTACAGTAGCCCAAAGTTGGCCAAAATCATCTGGCAACACAGTACCCCATAGAGTATTGGTTATTTACTCTTGTGATCGCGTAGCTGGCTGGGAGCTGCCACCCAGCATTGCCAGAGTATCCTACCGCATATCACTAGCCAAGGAAAAGATCAAAATTTCAAAATTCAAGATTTCTACTGAGTATGTACCAGTTTTGCACAATTATAAAGTCAAAAGATCATTAAGTCAAACAATTTTAAGGCAGGGATCATCTGTAGACTGGTATGAGATGCACTCTTCCTTGTCTGGCTTTGTGCACTCTCCATGATTATTCTGAGGGTCTATCATTCATTTTCATTGCTGAGTTGTGTTCCATTGTGTGGATGTTCTGCAATTTGCTCACCCATCCACCTGCTGCTGATCATTTGGGTCATTTCCAGCTATTTATGTACAAATCTTTGTGAAGACAAATGCGTCCGTTTCTATTCGGTAAAGGCCGGGCCTAGTAATAGACTGGTTGGGTCATAGGGTAGACGTTACGTTTAACTTTTTAACAAAGTGCCGAACTATTTTCCAAACTGGTTGTGCCATTGTACATTTGACAACAATGGCATGTGAGGGTTCTAGTTCCTCCACTTTCTAGTCAACACTTTGTACGATCAATCTTTTTAACTTAAGACATTCCAGTAGTATATAGCAGTGTCTCATTGTGGTTTTAATTTTCATTTCCCTGGGGACTAACGATGTTGAGCATCTTCTCACGTGCTTATCTTCGATCCTTCCTATGCCTGCCCTTCAGTTCCACTCTCCCCACACTTCCCTTGTAATCCTGATCCATGGCCCTGAATGGAGCACCCAAGTCTAACATTTCCATTCACTCAATGAGCTAAGACTACAAGTAGGCATTTGTGGGGCAATATGCCTTCCCTCCTGCATATGCTAGTAATATTTTATTTATAATATTTAAAACATGCCCCACAATTTCCCATATTAAAACATTTTATGAATGGGGAAGCTATTTACTTCATAAAATCAGTAAATTCCTGAGATTTCCCTGTAACTAAAAACACTATGATTTTGGTTTTCAGTAACTTTGATGTTTTTCTCTTTGGAAAAATCATAATAGATAAGAATATCCCCCTAATATGAAAATTATATAAAATCAGAAGCACTTCCTAAGCAATATACCTAAGCAAATTACATAATTGAGGAAGTCACATAATACTATATTTTTTTTCAGAATTCTTGAGTGCCTCAATACTAGGAAGTAAAATCGCTTTCATAATTTAGTTGTAGTTTACAAATCTTGACCTTAATACTTCCTCTATCTGAATTTTGTTTTAAGCACAAGAGTCACTGAGTGTTTTGGTAAGATTTCCATTTAGGAATTTGGCTCCTGCAGGAAACCCGTCAGTTTGAGGAAGTGTGTTAACAGGGTTCCGAGCAGAACCATGCAGTAGTTGTTTTCCTTGGCAGCACTTCTTTCAATTACCAAGTTATCAGTGAAGAGCTGCCACCCTTTTTCACTCTAAAGTGATGAGATCAGTGAGAGGCTCATTCAGATGCAAGCTGATCTATATAATGTGGACATTTTCACCTTGGCATTGGTTATCTGACAACCTATCATATCCTCTTTCATTCTCAGGCACACGGATGCATAAAAATTAGAAAAGAGAATTTAACTTAAGCATGCTAATAAAAAAAAAGCAACATTCTTTCCTCTTCCTTTTTTTTTTAGACAAGGTCTCATTCTGTCACCCAGGCTGAAGTCCAGTGGCACAATCATAGTCTACTGTAGTAACTGCAAATTCCTGGGTTCCAACAATCCTTCCCCCTCAGCGTCCTGAATCACTAGGACTGCAGGTGTGCATTAGCATGTTAGGCTAACTTTATTTTCTGAGGTGATGGGGTCTTTTGCTAGGTTGCCCAGGCTGAACTCAAACTTCTCACCTTGAGCAACCCTCCTACGTCAGCTTCCCAAAGTAAGAAATATCAGAATTCTTTACCTGGCTCATTCTTTAAAACATCTCAGTATTAACTCCTTCTACTTTTCTTATCCATTATGCATAAGCGCCTTGATTAAAAAGTTAGTGAGTCTGCTTGCATTGTCAGGTCTGAAGCAATTTACCAATAAAAATTTGTATTTATATAATACATTAACACTTTTCCCAGTGCTTTCAAATGTATTAATTTTATTTCTCTAAAATGTTGTCTTTGTTTCATCAGCTGTGAAACAAATGGAATTGCTGTCTGTTCACTACAAGTAGAGTACTTTAAAGAACAGAAATGATGTATAACACACTCTGAACTCCCTGCAGATGGAATTACCTGGAGGTGCTAACCTTGAGTATAAGCAAAGTGGTAGCCACACTAGTGGTGTGATTTTAAGAGTCCGAGAAAGCCTCTACAGATTAAAAACAGAAAAGCAAAAACAAAAAACCCTCTCTTTCCCAGCAGAAAACTCAACTAATAGATATTAACCTCTTTAACATGTTAGGCATCTTTTTCTGCAAAAATGCAAAGACCTTCAGGATATTCAGCACTTTAAACTGTACCAGTTACTTGTCTCTGAGGGTAAGTGAACTTCTGAGGCTTTCAAGGCACAGAGGATACGAAACACAGGCACCTGAGACAGATGAGCTGCAGAAGGAGTAAAAAGGGGTATACAACCATGTATTAGGGAAATGGCGGAAGCTGTGGAGTGGCCCAGGTAGTAAGAATGTACCTTCTGTTGGCATCATAGCAGGACCGGTTGGTTCAGGTTGGTTCACGCCCCTGTGTCGGTGGAGTGCCTGCCCTGGTCTGCCATAGAAAAAGCATTGAGGCCTGGGAGTCAGGAGAGGGAAAGGGGAGTGTTGAGAGCCCGGTGCCTGAGGCCCACGTGTGTGTGTGGAAGAGTGGTGGTGCAACCGTGTGTCTGTGGGCCTGGCAGGACTGGGGTGTGGCATTGGGACAGTGTGCTGTTGTGAGGCCAGGATTGGCACGTGGTGGTGAGAAAGGATACCCGAGAAGGGTGAGGTCTAGGAGAACAGGTCTTCTCCAGGAGACCACAAGGATACACTTGCAGGGTCCTCTCCATGGGGACTTAGCTCTTGGGAATTTATAAACTTAACTTCCTGGAACTTGGAAATTTCTACTTCTGTGAAATCCTGGAGTTCTGTGGGAGCTGGAATAGCATCTCCCGCTTAATTCAAACTGGCCAATGAAAAAGGTACCAGTGGGTTGGAACTTTTTGACCAAGCCAGTCAGAGATCGTGGCCATTTGGGATTCTTCTAGCCATAAGCTCGTGGCCAGTGACTAAAGCCCTTCCTCTTATAAACATGGTGTTTGGGTGCTCTTTCTCTCCATTGGGCCTCGTCTTCCTGCAACAGTGGCATCTGTGTGACTGACTTAGATGCAAAGCCTCTTATGTGAGGAAAGTCTGTAGTTGCTATGGGGTGTATGATGCTGTCCCCCACTGTCATCAGACACAGCCACAGAGAATTTGCCCCCAGTCAGTTTCTGAGCCTGAGAAAAAGACTCCCAGCAAGAAGGCTCAGATGGGATTTTGGGATAAGACTGTTAAAACCAAATGAGCTTCCTAGTTTGGGCTCCTGGAAGGACTTCCACCACACCACATTCAGGAGTCCCTCTGCAGATCTCAGAACCACTGAGTTGCCTCCTGGAAGCTACTGTGAACTCCGATTCCAGTTCTAAGTATCCGTGACCCTGGCCTTTCTTTGATACCAGGAAGGGTCTACAGTATTCCCCCACTTATTTAACTCTGCATATGTGGTGATGGCATTATTCCCTAATTTAACTAGGTCATCCTGGGCTCCAAGAAAGATCTGGCATGTTACCATTCCCTTTTTACCCAGTCCTGCTGAACTCAAAAAAAGGGCTTGGAGTTGGAGGAGAAATGAATGTTGCCTATTTAAAAGTCAAGGTCAAGGGGAGGGGGTATTTCCTTTGTCCTGTGAAGTGTATTTTTATTTTTTAGGACATGGAAACATTTGCTTCCTTCTCCTTAAATGTCCTTCCCATTGACCTGATACCTAGGCCCCTCCCTAGTGCCTAAATGCACATAGCCATTTGGCAGATGTTTGCCATGATTTCTTCAAGCTTTCTTTTTATAACTATGTATAAAGCTCTTAGAACAGTTCCTGATACTTAAAAAGTTCTTAATAGACATTGTTAAATGGTGGTTTGGTGCAATTCCTGATCAACCTTCTATAGATGGGGGAAATGAAAATACCAAGCTAATTGTGATAGGCAATTCCTAGGGAAAAAAATAAATAAGCCAGATGCTCAAATAGTCAAGAACAGAAATTCTTAATCAGAGGTAATCTGAATTCATGTGGAGCTGTCAAGGGACCAGGTACCCTTTGAAACTGTATGCACAATTATTATAGGTATCTGTTAATATGCCATTTTGGAGAGGGAAAAAGTCTTTAATTTAGTGAGTTTATCAAACATAATCCAAAAAGATTCAGATCCACTCACTTGGAATCAAAGATAATATTTGAGAATATTCTCTTTAACCTTATATAAAATTAGTATCTAATTAAATAAATCACACTCCATCCATGTGATGATGCAGCTTTATACCATTCATAAATATTAATCATGAGAAGGGGAACAAACTATACCAGTTACTTGTCTCTGAGGGTAAGTGACATGATTGATGTTAAACCATAGTTTTCAACAAGAGGACTTAAGACAGTTTTATTTATGCACAAATCCATTTTAATACAGTAAGGATTTTTAAAACATTTTGCAAAGATCATAACATAAAAATGTTATTAATTATTCAGAGGAGAAAGGCAGGAATAAAGTATCTTTTGCATAAAAAAAAAAAAGAAATGGCAAAGGGAAGGGAAAAAATTTAATTTGCTTCACTACTAGGTTATCCTACAGAAATCCTGAAAATCGACATAAATATAAGTTACTGTTATTAATATGCTTAGGATTATTTATTGCTAAACTATTGAAAGCAAGCTCAAATTCAAAAGTTCCAGTAATTGCTAAGAAAGACCAGTTTTTCTCAACCTGTTATGATGAAATTAAAAATGTTCAACTATGAGTAATATTTTTTCTTAAAATATCTAAGCCCAGGCAAATTAAAAGTCTTGCTGGATAATGCACATACCCTTCCCCAACACACATAAACACAAAACCTGCCCTAAGAAATTAACCTGTGGACAGCACAGCAGACACACATGCACAAGTCTTATTGAACTCTTTTGAAACTGGGGATAAGACTAGCGACATAAAGAGAAGAAATAAAGCTTCAGTCCAAATGCAGCCCCCTGAGCCAAAGGCACCACAAATCCCATCTGCCTACCACCATGTTGCCACCAGAGCAACGGCTATCTGCTCCCTGGCCTTCTGCCTCACTCTGATAGCTGATGACCACAACAAGGTCATCCCATCACTGCACCAACTGAAATGGGCATGTAATGGATTGTCCACCAAACTGCACAGCATTGGGCAAATTCAAGCACACATTTACCAGAAGTTAACAATTATTTTATCATCTAACCAACAACTAGTAAGCAGAGAAAGGATGCAGATCAATCAACATTA
Source organism: Perodicticus potto (assembly GCA_963574655.1). Taxonomy (NCBI): domain Eukaryota; kingdom Metazoa; phylum Chordata; class Mammalia; order Primates; family Lorisidae; genus Perodicticus; species Perodicticus potto. Next base: position 7,070 of record CAUYRH010063017.1, on the reverse strand, counting down.
GCTTAGCACAGGTCTCAGTCTCCCCACAGTGTCTACCACACCACACTACATGGAAACTGTCCCCAAAACTCCCATGGGTTCTCTCAAAGGCCCACTTATCTTTGCAAACTGTCATTTATTTTCTCATTTGCCCTTCTCCCCCTTCCCTCTCCCTATTGGGACGATATGTAAGTCCCAAATTCTAACCACCTCTTTGAGTCATGTTCTTCTGTGAACTCCCATACATCCGTGAATAAAAATCTGTTTTTTCTCTTGCTAATCTGTCTTTGCTAAGTTTACTTTGCAGGCTTCAGATGACTAAATTAAGGGTAGAAGAAAAGTTTATCCTCCCCAACAATTGCTTCTCAATAATATGGTCTTCGCAAAGCACAAAGAAATCTTAATATACAAGTCAGAATATGTTGGTCCTTATCTTAAAACTCTTAAGAGACTCCCCCTGTAATTAGAATAAAATCCAAACGGCAAATCCTATAAGGTCTTCCCCTGCCTTTCTCTATGGTCTCATGAGGCACCACACCTCTTCATTCTCTCTGTGATCTGGTCATGTTAGTCTGAGGCTCCTATGGCATGCTAAACATTGTCTTACTTTGGGACCCCTACACTCGCCAATTATTCCTGTTCAGAACATCTTTCCCCTGACCCTCAGGATCTCACCCCAAATGTCACCTCATCAGAAAGGACTTTTAATCACTCTATATGATGGAGGTTATCCAATATCCCATTGCCAAACCCCATTGTGCCAAATCTTAACCTCTGTTTTCAAAGCAAGATGAAAATTAAAATAATTTTATAAAAATGCTTTTTAGTAACTTTCTAAAAAAACAAAAATCTTAGGCTATGAACCCAACTTCTACTAGTTCATCATCTCTTTCCACTGTCAACTTCCTGTTTCCCCCATTTCCCAGTGCTGGATGAGAATATATGACAGATTTTTTAAATTTTTTGAAGTATCCTCTCATAATTACTTATTAACCAAGATCTTTAAAAAACTGACTTCAGTAATAATACATGAATTGCAAAAATCCATTTCTTTCTTTCCTTCCTTCCTTCCTTCCTTCCTTCCTTCCTTCCTTCCTTCCTTCCCTCCCTCCCTCCTTCCCTCCCCTCTCCTCCCCCTTCTCCTTTCTCTCTCTCTCCCTCTTTCCCTCCCTCCCTCTCTCCTCCCCGTCTCTCTCTTCTTTTGGAGACAGTATTTTGCTGTGTACAGTGGCACTGTCATAGCTGACTGCAGCCTCGAATTCCTAGGCTCAAGCAATCCTCTTGCCTTAGCCTCTCAAGTAGCTGTGATTATAGGCACATACTAGCACACCTGGCTAATTATCTTATTTTTATTTTTATAGAGACAGGGTCTTACTATCTTGCCCAGGCTAGAATGATAGGTGTGAGCTACCATGAACAGACCAAAACTCCATTTTCTGAAATTGTTCTTTATGTAACATTTGAATTTGTCATCCCATCAGACTTAATATTTTTCCAATGATTAATTCTTCTCCTTCTGAGCACTTTACTATCCATCTGAGCTAAATGTTATTTATGCAATAGTCCCTAACTTAAATAAAACCCTATGAATCATAAAATGCTAATAACTGAATATTTTTCCTATTTTGCATCATTCTTTTCGGAAAAAAGTATACAATGATATAGCATACTCTTATAGGAAATTTAAACTTTAATAAAAATCCATACTGAGAAAATCTATTTCCAATATTGTACAATAATTAGTGATTCTTGGACTAACATCCCTTAAGTACTATGAAGCCCTATATCACTTGCAAACTAACAAAATTTGAATTGTGCTTTAAATCAGAAGTTGGTAAACTATGGCCTCAGAGCCAAATCCAACCTGACATCTGTTTTTGTAAAGCCTCTAAACTAAGATCAGTTTTCATATTTTAAATGGATGAAAAAGAATGATTAAAGCATGTTTCTTAGCCTGTGAAGATTATATGAGATTCAAACTTCAGAGACCGTCCAGTTTGCTGGAGCACAGCCATCCGCACTTGTTTATGTCTTGTCTGCGGCTGCTTTCATGGGACAATAGCAAAGTTGAGGAGTTACAACAGAGTCTACACATCCTACAAAGCCTAAAATTGGCATTTACAGAAAAGAAAAACAACTTGTGACCCCTATTTTAAATACGTTTCTTCTTAAAATACACTTCATTGAACTTTATTCTTTGAAAAATCAATAATACACTTATGGGACAAATGATTATCCCCAGTAAGCCAAAATCTCATCAACCGAGACACTCTGATCCTCAAACAGACTCCGTGCTTTTCCTCAGTAGCCAGGCGTAGGCCCACGATAGGGCTTGCTTCTGTCTAGAATGCTCTTCTTCAAGGTGGCCACTTGGACCATCCTCTCCCCTCCATGAAGACTTGGTGATATATAGACACTGCATAAAATTACAACCCAGTCTGCCAATATCCTTACTCCAACCTTTCATATTCCATAGCATTTGCCTCTATCAGACATACTCTGTAATGTACTCACCCCATATGTCGTGCCCCATCAGGTAAAGGTTGCCTACTTTGTTTACTATGTATCTGGTACATAGATATTCCCAACAAATATTTGCCGAATAAATGAATAAATTAATGGGTGAAATTTTCAATTAACAACTAATATTTCCATAACATATTCCTTTGAACTGGTGCATCACATATGTTATTTTATTTCTTTCACGTTGCATTGTTCAAACAAGTGCATTGGCTTTGCCTTTCGCTTATTTCTTTACACACAGGTTTGCTGTGTATCTCTGCCACTTTCACTGCAGTCACCAAAAACTAGAACCTACCATATGGTTCCTTGGAAAAGGCTCTGTGCCAGTACCTCAGGGAGCCATAACTTAGATCCCACATCTGAGGTCCAGACTCCAAGCTGAAAACTATTCTCAGATGCCTTACTCCATGTAAAATAGAGCAAAACAAAACCAAGCAAGCAGCATTTAAAAACATTCTGGATCTTAGACATCAAATAATCTTTCGCAAACAGCTTACTCAATAAATGCCCAAGCCAACTTCGCTACGCCTACTCTGTATTTGTCTTGTAAATCCTTTACACAGCCATCCTCAATTCAAGCACATGAGCAAAAAAATCACAAATACGGTTTTATAATAAAAATGCAATCATCCTCTAATATAAAGGAAAGCAAAATAAATAACACAAACGATAGTAAATCCTAATCATAACTTTTCCATCTTATGCAAAAAAATGCATGCTTTTCTTTAACTACAGAAATTCAGTTTTATTATATATATTACAAGTTACAAGTTTATTATATATATGACAATATATCTGACATATATAATTATATATATGTTTTATATATATATATTAATTACAAGTTATAAGTTTAGGATACTCAGAAAAAGACAGCACTAACATACAAGTAGCAAATGTTCGTGGGTTGGTTGGGGATTCATTCAATACAATCATTTTCCTTCTAATTGTGTGTGTGTGCGAGACAAAGGCTGCATCAAGAGTGGACACTGTGGACAAGGATATCAAGCTTCACACACCTCATCTCTGCCCGTGAGGAGCAGACACCTGGGGGTTAATGACGCACCCAGATGAACGGCACGACAGACACCCCAGTGCAGGGCTGGGGCAGTGCCAACATTCCAAGGGGAACGTTCTGAAGGCCTGACTTCTAAACATCCACCCGCATTCTTTTGCTCATTCTGCACTTGCAGTGTGTACACCTTCCTCAGTCGGATAATTTCTTCATATCACTCCTGTGACTTTCACCCTCTGCTACTATAGTCTCCAGGGAGTAGTTAAAGGTGTGACTCATCTTTTTAGTGGTTATACTGCAGTGTCCAATAGGTTAGAATAAATACTCAGGCCACCTTTGCTAAGCCTTTTTTTTTTTTTTTTTGAAACAAGGTCTCTCTCTGTTACATGGGCTAGAGTGCAGTGGCATCATCATGGCTCATTGAAACTTCAAACTTTTGGATTCAAGCAAACCTCCTGTCTCAGCCTCCTGAGTAGCTGTGACTACCAGTGCTCACCACCACATTCAACTAATTTTTCTATTTATTGTAGAAATAGGATCTATCTCTTGCTGAGGCTGGTCTTGAACTCCTGACTTCCAAAGACTCTCTCATCTTGCCTCCCAAAGTGTTAGGATTACAGGCTGAGCCACTGCATCCAGCCTGCCTTGCATAGTCATACTTCTTGCAAACATATGTACACTTGTCAGACCCTACAGCATAACCCTGTTAGTGCAGAGACTGAGTCTTATGGAGATCTTTGTATACCCATCAGAAACCAAAGAAAAATAATAGCTTTTCATGAGGAAGGGTAATCAATAAATGTCTGTTATGTGTTCTTTCTGCATTTACTTTTTGGGTACTCAACTTTAACAATTTCAGTAACGTAGATGCAAAGTAATTAAAAGATTTATTTAAGGGCAAGCAACAATTTAGATGGTAACAAACAATTTAAACAACTTCTTAAGATGCCCCTGTAAATCACACTGTAAATCACAATAGATCTGAATCATGTTTAAACATGTTTATGTTTATTCTGAATTTTGTACTAGTAAATGATCAATGAACAAGATCAATGACTGGCTAATATGGGTATTAGTAGACATGTACATATTAAAATGAAAATGTTAAAACCAAACAATGGAAAAGAATTACACGTATAATATACATGTCAAGAAAAAGGGATTTCATGGAGAATGAGAGCAATAGGGCAAACGGACATTTAAAATGGAAACTGCCATTGGCACACCTTAGTCCAGTGGTTCTCAACCTTCCTAATGCCTCCTAATGCCACGACCCTTTAATATAGTTCCTCATGTTGTTGTGACCTCCAATCATAAAATTATTTTCGTTGCTACTTCATAACTATAATTTTGCTACTGTTATGAATCGTAATGTAAATATCTGATATGCAGGATATATTTTTATTGTTACAAAGGGGTCACAACCCACAGGTTGAGAACCTCTGCCTTACACTAAAGACCTTCCCAATGACTGAGTCTCTCAAATTGCTGTCAACACGCCAAAAGTTCTGTTTTTATAATGTTTGTAAAGTATTGTAGAACCCCCAAATTTCCATACAATGGAACAGTAAAAACAGAAGTGAGAGAGACAATTCCATCCACACTGAATGAGTGTGTTACTCATTCAGAGGTTTAAAAAAATCAGGTCTCCTTAAATGTTAGCCAAGATGAGAAACAGGAAAACCACTGAAACAGGGTCCGAAGGACACAAATTGGCAGCTTCTCTGCTGTGTGGCACACTGCAGACCCTCAAAATCCATTTAATGAACAGAAGAATGAATGAATGAATGTGGAAACATGAAGATAAAACCCTGCACAACAAGGCTACACTGTGGGAAAATAATGGAGAAAAATTCCACCAGGCTTTAAGGAAACTGTTAATAATAAACTAACATAATTAACTTAAAAAAAATATTTAACATGCATTTAGTTCACTCTGAAAAACAAACACCTACAGTTAGTACAAAACCATCTTATAAATCAGCAGAGTAACTCAATTATGCCCTATTCTCACAATGTCCAGACATCCCAACAACCAGTTGCTTAAACTTACTCCCCATATCTTTCAACAGTAGATGAAATAACCCGCCCTGCCCTGCTGGCCAAGCGACCACTGATCACGATCTTATAGGTAGGAAGACAGGTAAAGCATGCCCCCCCACCCTCTCCCTCCTCACCTTGCCTCCACCCTCTACCCTGCACCCAAGAAAGAGAAGACAAAACCAACTTATCCACCAAATGCAAATAGAGGGGACATCTATGGTCTATGGTTTATGTTATTAAGATTAGAGGTCCAGAGGGAAACAATGAGAGTGAGAAGGGGTAGGTAAATAGTAATTATTGGTTAACTACAGATCTAAGCATGATATAAAACAAGTATATTCATTTTACTCATTCTAAAAAAAACTCACACCTCTTTCTCTTAGATTTGAACAAGTATTGACAATTCTACCGCTTATGTTTTAGTCCTCTTCAAAAATTTTTTCAAGACAATCCATTTTGGTAGCTTGTTTAGAGATGTAGTCTTGCTATGGTGCCCAAGCTGGAGTGCAGTGGCTATTCACAGGCATGATCATAGCTCCCTGCAGCTGGGGTCTCCTGGCCTCAAGACATCCTCCTGACTCTGCCTCCCCAAATAGCTGGGACTACAGGCATGCGTCACCATACCCAGTTTGAGGCAACTCATTTTCTTTAAAAGGGGAGTGGGGAAGGGGAAATAAAGAAAGAGAAGAGAAAGAGAAGTCCTGAAATTAAAGAACTTGTTATCTCACTTCCATCCAACCTCGATAAGGAGACATAATTCTGGAGTAGACAGTACATGGACCAAAGAGGTTACTAAGACAAGAAAGCTATAATTTTTGGTTTGAAAAAGGCACCTACAAACTTTCTCCTAAAATAGAAGAGGGACAAACAGACCTGAAGTACAACAAATTATCACCAACTCAAAAGTCACCTGAACCTCACAACCCTGAGTAGTAATTCTAGTGAAATACATTGTTTCTTTGTTTACTTTGAGGAGAAACACAATACCTGTGATGTAGTCATTTCCCTCCAAAATGAAAATCTATGTGTTGTTAAAAGCAGTCATCTAACTGTGGGTCAGTTTGCTAAAAGCAGCTCCTTAACTTGTGTCAAATTTTGAGACTTGAGTGAAAATTGTTCTCAACTTTATTTTGGAAAGTGCATAACTGAGCTACTAGAAATTTCAAGTCTATTAATAAATGCGTAGCCAAGCATAGGAAGAACACTGGAAGATATCGGCCTGGGGAAAGACTTCATGAAGATTGCCATGGCAATTGCAGCAAAAACAAAAATAAACAAATGGGACTTAATTAAACTCAGAAGCTTCTGTACAGCTAAGGAGACAACAACCAAAGCAAATAGACATCCTACTCAATGGGAAAGGATATTTGCATATCTTGAATCAGACAAAGGCTTGATATCCAGGATCTATAGAGAACTCAAATTTATCCACTTGAAGAAAGCCAACAATCCCATATATCGATGGGCAAGAGACATGAATAGAACCTTCTCTAAAGAAGACAGACGAATG
>CAUYRH010063016.1:0-39094 GCA_963574655.1 Perodicticus potto | reverse complement strand
GGAGGCAGTACGGATGACAGGGGTGGCAGCATTTGATGACTATGCAGGAAACTCAAAATCAAAAGTCCAAAATAGGGCAGTGCCTGTGGCTCAAAGGAGTAAGGTGCTGGCCCCATATGCTGGAGGTGGTGGGTTCAAACCTAGCCCCGGCCAGAAACTGCAAAAAAAAAAAGAAATAATAATAATAATAATTTAAAAAAAAAAGAGTTGTTTCCAAACCTACTTTTGATAGTTGTTATTGTAATGATGTACTTGAATTTAACATCACATCAACAAATGAAGCAGCAATAATTGATGAAACCCCAATTTTGCAGATGGGGAGCAGGCACAGGTTAAATAACTTACCCACAGTCACTCAGGTAGTAACTGATTCAGGGTTCAAAACCAGCAGTAGACAGAGGTGGGCTCTGAAGCTCTATCCTGTACCTTAGAGTGAATGAAGAAAGGTTTGTTTTTTTTTTTTTTTTAGACAAGAGTCTTACTCAGTCGCTCTGGGTATTAGCTGTCATAGCTCCCAGCAACCTCAAACTCTTGGGTTCAAGCGATCCTCTTACCTTATCCTCCCAAGTAGCTGGGAATACAGGCACTCACCACACACCAGGCTATGTTTTTTTTTGCGGGGGGCAGCTGTTATTATTTTTTGAGACAGAGTCTCATTATGTTGCCCTCGGTAGAGTGCTGTGGCATCACAGCTCACAGCAACCTCAAACTCTTGGGCTTAAGTAATTCTCGTGTTTCAGTCTCCCAAGTACCTGGAACTACAGGCGCCTGCCACAAAGCCCAGCTATTTTTTTTTTTTTTTTTTTGTAAGTTGTTGTTTAGCAGGCCCGGGCTGGGTTCGAACCCACTAGCCCTGGTGTATGTGGCTGGCGCCCTAACCACTGAGCTATGGGCACCAAGTCTCACCTGGCTATTTTTTAGAGACAGGTCTTGCTCTTGCCCAGGCTGGTCTCGAACTCCGGAACTCAGGCAATCAACCCTCTTCGGTCTCCCAGAGTGCAAAGATTACAGATGTGAGTCACCACACTTAGCCAGAATGTTGTATAAATACCTGTTTGACCACCTTGGGATGACTTTGGAATCACTCAATTAATATTCCCATTGTAAAATATGCAGGCACAGTAACTAAACATTGGGGACATTTTGTAAAAATCCAGAATGATTTCACACTCAGATTCTTTTGCCTTTAAGTTTTCCAGCGCATGTGTTTAAAGTTCTACTAAAGACCATCCAGGATCTTTGGTCAGCAAGCCATACTCAGAAAGATCCTGGCCTCACTCCAGAAAGACTCCTGGAGGAATGTGCTACATATGTGTTTCAATTTCAAGTGAAATGTTGCCAGATGGGTGGCTCACACCTGTAATCCCAGTACCTTGGGAGGCTAAGGTGGGAGGACTGCTTAAGGCCAGGAGTTCAAGACCAGCCTCACAAGACCCCTTCTCTATAAAAAATTTAAAAATTTGCCAGGTGTGGTGATGTCCATGCCTCTGTAATCCCAGTGACTGGAGAGGCTGAGGTGGGAGGATCACTTGAGCCCAGGACTGTAGTGAGCTGTGATTGTGCTACTGCAGTCCAGCCTGGGTGACAGAATAGGACCCTGTTTAAAAAATAAATAAGGATAAAGTAGGCTTGTCGCCTGTGGCTCAACGGGCTAAGGCACCAGCCACGTACACCTGAGCTGGCGGGTTTGAATCCAACCCTGACCTGCCAAGCAACAATGGTGGCTGCAACCAAAAAGAAAAATGGCCGGGCGTTGTGGCGGGCACCTGTAGTCCCAGCTACTTGGGAGGCAGAGGCAAGAGACTCGCTTCAGCCCAGGAATTGGAGGTTGCTGTGAGCTGTGATGCCATGGCACTCTATCCAGGGTGACAGCTTGAGGCTCAGTCTCAAAAAAAAAAAAAGAATAAAGTAAAATGAGATGTGAAAAAAATTTTTTGAAAGAGGTATATAGAGAACTTAGGTGTCATGTATACAAAAGTTCCTTTAGGCTGGGCACAGTGACTTATGCCTGTAATCCTAGCACTCTGGGAGGCTAAGGCAGGTGGATTGCTTCAGCTCAGGAGTTCGAGACTAGCCTGAGCAAGAGCGAGACACTGTCTCTACTAAAAATAGAAAAACTGGGGCAAGAGGATCTCTTGAGCCCAAGATAGTTTGAGATTTCTGTGAGCTATGATGATGCCATGGCATTCTACCTAGGGCAACAGAGTAAGACTGTGTCTCAAAAATAAATAAATAAATAAGGGCCAGGCTCAGTTGCTTACGCCTGTAATCCTAGCTCTGGGAGGCTGAGGCGGTGGATTGCCTGAGCTCATGAGTTTGAGACCAGCCTGAGCCAGAGTGAGACCCCGTCTCTGAAAGTAGCTGGGCATTGTGACGGGTGCCTATAGTCCAAGAGTTTGAGGTTGCTGTGAGCTGTGATGCCACAGCACTTTACTGAGGGGGACAAAAATATCAATCACAAGTTGCTTTAACTGGCTTTTTCAATTAATTGTTGGCCACAGATAATTCTGCCGTAGTGATCTCCATCTAGAGAGAGTGATGTGGCAGGAGAAGGTGGCAGGTGCTGTTGGTATAGGTGGTATAACCTGGTCTGGGGGCTGAGGAGCTTCCTCTGAGGAAGTGATTTTCAAGCTGAAACATAGATGCTATTTAAGAGTCTGAATTAGGAAATACTATTCTGTGGTAGGAAACAGAACCCAAGGACAGTGAAGAAACTTTCTTTTAAAAAGACATAGTTAATTTGTCCTCAGTTTTTTATGATCTGGACTTTGTATTACTCAGAAGCAAATATGTTATTATTAAGATTTTTATTATAGGGCGGTGCCTGTGGCTCAGTGAGTAGGGCGCCGGCCCCATATACTGAGGGTGGTAGGTTCAGACCTGGCCCTGGCCAAACTGCAACAACAAAAATAACCGGGTGTTGTGGCGGGCGCCTCAGGAGGCTGAGGCAAGAGAATTGCTTAAGCCCAAGAGTTGGAGGTTGCTGTGAGCTGTGACGCCACAGCACTCTACCGAGGGCAATATAATAAGACTCTGTCTCTAAAAAAGAAAAAAAAAAAAAGATTTTTATTATAGATTGCTTTAAAGTATTAATAATGTTTGAGAAAACAGATTTTGGGGAAAATGGTATTTTATGCTCTCTGTAAGTTTTACTAATGAGATTTTTTGTATCTGCGACTTTATTGTAGTTTTTTAAAAGGTATAATACACAGACAGTAAGACCCAGGCCTTCCTTATAGAGTGAGACCCTTTTGAGGAACTGAGAACAAATGGCCTTGTGGCCTCAGTTGGGGAGGGGGCACTAAGAGGCTGGCGGGATGATTGTGGAGATGGCTTAGAATGCTGCCTCAGTGCCCCAGGACGGCATAGTGGCCGGAGTCAATTAGATGGTCTCTAGGCCTAAAACAGCCCAGTGACCATCCCTCCCACTATCCCTGCCTACCTTCCTGCAGCCCAGGTTTGTGGCCTCTTTCTCATTGTTTTCTGCAGTGGAGGAATCGCTGCCTCTTCTCTCTGCCTGTCTTCCCAGAAAAGATCGCACAGGGTGGGCGAGGACAGAGTGAGGGGGGGCATGCTGCCTGTTCCAGGGCTAGGATTGAAGCCTGTGCGGGACTTAGCCCAACAGCTGGGCCTGGTGTGCACCAGTCTGCCCTAGTTGGGGAGGAGTAAGACCCCTGAGGGCAGGGACCCGGTCCTGTCTGGCATGGAACAGGAAGGTGCAAGTGAGCCAGCCAGTATGCCTACATGTCTGTGCATGCCTGGGGCTGTCCATGGTCCCTACCTGTCAGCAGCTGGACTGGGGAATCAATCTTTTCTAGCATAGTCCTAGCCTCTCCCCGCCTCATGGAGGGCCATTCTTGATGCCTAAGGAACAGTCCCACAGGAACTGGGCTGCCTCACTGTTCAAGAGAAGTTGAGCTTCTCTTGAGCAGAGGGCTTCCAGGAACCCCCTAGCCAATGGTGCTCAGAGTGAAAAAATGGAAGACTTCCTGTACCTCCACCTTTCCTATGTTTTTCTTCCTGTATGCCTTATTGGGCTTCACCCTGGCTCTTACCTGTTGGGTCCCACCCCCTCCCAGGAGGTTAGGGTGTTTGTGTTTGGATGTAGGGCTGGTTGATCTGCCTTATCTATCTCACACCTGGAGCCCAAGTTCCAGGTTGGGTGTGGCGAGCCAGGGCTGTAGAGCCAGACAGGCTGGATGCAGAGGCTGGCTGTGCCACTTTTGAGCTGGTTGAACTTAGACAAATCACCTAGCGTCCTGAAGGTTCAATTTCCTCACTCTAAAATGGGTATGATGTATCTACAGGATGGGGGTATTGTGCTGATTAAATGGATTTAATCTCCATTAAAGTGCTTAAGAGACAGTGCCTGAGCATGTGTAAGCCCTCAGTAAATTTTGGCCATCTTCTTTTTCTTCATCGTCATCATCATTGTTGTTGCTGTTCTGAATCCGGTTCTTTGGAGAGAGCTAAGAACAAGTAGTTTCTTTCTTTCTTTTTTTTTTTTTTACAGTTCTTGGCCAGGGCTGGGTTTGAACCTGTCACCTCCAGCATATGGGGCCGGCGCTTTACTCCTTTGAGCCACAGGTGCTGCCCCCAACAAGCAGTTTCTTAAATTCCTTTTCTCTTTTTTTGTATGGAACACTTCTTCTCTGGGTCTTCAACCCAAACCTGTTAGACAAGTCCATGGACACCAGGAAGTGAAACCAGCCAGTGAGAGCTTCTCCTGCCCCTCCTGCCCCTGCCAGTGTTGCCTAGACTGGCAGCTAGGTATGACAGGGGTGGGTGGCAGGGGCTGGCATGCCCAGTCTATGACCTGTTTTCTGTGTAGACAGGGTTCTGCTCCCAGGGAGTCAGAGCATGGGCCCCACGGCCCAAGGTGATGGACGCATGTGAGAAATACAAACTTCTTTATGGAGCCTCCTGTTCTCATTCCTGCGTTTGTAGCTCTAGCTGGGAAGTTCTCTAGAAGAGAAGATAAACTGAAGGGAGGAAGGATAGAAGGGTGTTGCATCTCAGTAGGGCAATTCTTTTTTTTTTTTTTTTTTTGCGGTTTTTGGCCAGGACTAGGTTTGAACCTGCCACCTCCGGCATATGGGGCCAGTGCCCTACTCCTTTGAGCCACAGGTGCCGTCCAGGACCATTCTTTAAAATGGGTTCATGGTGCTCTGAGTTGGGCTCTTGTTTAGAGGACAAAAATGACAGTTCCTATTTACAGAACTGATAGGATATGCCCAGCACTGTGCTAAGTGCTAGACTAGGTCTAAGATGTTCGCCCTCACAGTTTACCCCAGGTAGCAGTACCAGGATTAGCCCTATTTTACTGGGGAGGAGAAGTGACTTAGGGAAGTTGAGTCACACTTCTAAGTGACAGGGTAAGGTTCGGGCCCAGGCAGCACGTGATAGGGGAAGGGCCTAGGGATTAGGGTGCAGGTTGTGGTTGATACTAGGGGCCTGACCTGCCCTTACTCCAGAAGTTTGGGAAGACCTACTGGCCTGAGCCTGCTAGTGTGGGTTGTGCAGCCAGAGTTGCTGGTAGTGGAAAATGTCAAATGACATTCTTGAGCCTCTTGCTTGCCTTGGGGCACACAAGCCTGTCACTCCACAGAGTGGGTACCTGGCAGTCATGGCTTATCTCAATTAATGGTTGGCAGGAACTTCATTGCACCCAATCCCAGTTCTGTGGTGTTACTGCCTGTGTGGTTTACCAGTTTATGTGAACACAGAGAGAGCAGAGGCCTGGAAGAGGCAGGCATTGGCCATGGCCCTGGAGTTCTGGCCCACCACCTCCTGGAGCACAAAGCCCAGCCCAGCCTTAGCGAGTCTGGTGCCACAGAGACACATAAGCAAAAAGCTTTTACTTGGAAATAAACAACCAAATACCAGACTAGAATACTGACAGGTCCCCTCTGGTGGGAGGTTGGGATGCAGTAGCCATTTCACCGTGTCCCTCTAATGGATGTTATCCTCCTCACTGTGGCCAGCTCGCCACAGCTGCAGTCTGTTCTCTATCGAGGTATGGGGATCCCTGCTTCCTTGTTCTGTTAAAAAAAAAAAAAAAAAGTACAGGTTGACAGAGAATCCCAGGTGGTTTACTCAGTTTTTGGGCATCGATGATTCCTTGGTGTCCAATGTCCATTGGTAGGTAGCTCTGTGTCTGTACCAGCCCTCGTTTCCTTGATAAGGCTCCAGGTGCTATGCAGGTCCAGGGCTGGGTAAGGGGATCCTTGTCTTGAGGGATGAGGGCTGCAGGGCCCGGTGGATCACTTGTGTCACGGCTTTGGCGGGCTCCTCTCCAGCTTCTCCTTGGCCATCACCCCAGCCCTCACGCTGTGGTCTCGGGCTGCACTTGGACTTTCCTGCCCCTGTGCTCAGTGCAGCAGCAGCGAGGGCAGCAGAAGCAGCAGATTACCAACAGCAGCATCAGCAGCACCGTGGCTGCAGGGTGAGAGAGAGAGAGAGAGAGAGAAAGGAGGTTCCCTGGAGGGGCGTGTTGGGGCTAGTAGTCAGGAGGACCAAGAAGCTGGAAAGAGTTGTTGGCAGTCCCTATGCCAGCCACCAGGGCCAACCTCTTTCCTATTGTGTCTCCTTGTCAGCTGCCCAAGCCTGGCTCCCTCTGTCCCCAGGTTGGGATCTGGGAGACCAATGGGCCCAGTTCCCAGCACTGCCTGTGCACTGCCCATTACCCGAACAGCATGTCGAGGGTGTGGGGAAATCCCTTGGCTTCCCCCAAGGAGCAACTGCTTTTCTTCCTTGAGCTGGGGACACCTGCTACCTCTGCCTGCCCTCTGGCTAGCACCATGGTGTCATCTTCCCAGATACCATGAAGAACCATGGGTACTGAGGAGAATCTGAGTACCCCAACTGACCTATGAAAAGGAGGATGACTGAGAAGGCCACGATCTCCACGGGGTCGGCCTGCAGTAGCCTCTGCAGCTTGAGGAGCAGCTTCTCACCCACAGAGCTCATCTCCTGCGCAAAGCTGGTGGCTGCCATGCTGTGCTGGCTTGCTGCTGGAGTAGAGACAGCACCTAGAGCCTCCTTCCCAATCGGTGCTGGCACCGGAGATTCCACCCTCTCATCCACCTGTGGCCACAGAACAAGTTTGGCAGGTCTTACGCTTCATCGCCCCTGGTGGCTTCTGCTCAGCCCCCATCTGGCTGCTGCTGCCCATGGTGAGGGAAGCTGATGATGAGAGCAAGAATGAGAATCTGTTTGGGGGCATGGGGATTGACAAGAGCCGAGCACCCCCACAGGGGTCTGCCGGCTAAGGCTGAGGTTGGTGACGGTTTCTGACCACAAAGTGGAGAGAATTTGCTTTCACATTCCTGTGTCTCAGACACTACTCCCAGGCTTGCCAGAATCCTTTGGGCTGGCACAGCTCCCCTGGGTTATTTAGGACTCGGGTGTTTTCTCTAATACCCTCAGAGTGCAAAGATGGGGTTCAGGATTCCAGCCTGGTGTCTTTCATCATGTGTGAGGGCTCACAACAGCAGGTTGATGGGGGTTTCTGGCCAGTGTCCCCTGTCAGTAAAAACTGTCGCCTAGGGCTGTGGTCCCCCAGGGTCAGTTCCAGGTTTGTTAGGAGCCAAGCCGGAGAGTTCTGCCTTCCCGTATCCCCACCCCATCTCTGAAAAAATTGTCTTCCCTGGAAAAACTGTCTTCCACCAAACTTAGGGAACCAGGCTGTATGGCAGGAGGTGAGCGAAGCAGCTTGGTCTGTATTCACAGCCACCAACCACTCCCCATCGGGTGATCACTGCCTGAGCTCTACCTACCCCCCCCCACCCCGATCCATGGAAAAACTGTCTACTGTGAAACCAGTTCCTGGTACCAAAAAGTTTGGGAACTGCTGCCCTAGCACGCTCCATCTTTCCCACCAGCCCAGTGTCTTTACTTATATTTTGTGTCCCTCTAGTTTTTGCTAGGGGGCCAACTGTCAGGATGGGATCAGGAGTGCCAGAGCCAGTTTAGCTAGCTCTCCTCCTCTGGCCTGACCTGGAGAGTGCTCTTTGCTCTCACCACTGCCCAAGGAGAGCCGTAGGGTACCCAAGAGGCCCATGGCGCTGCTCTAGCAAACTCTGTGAGTGGGGGCTTATTGCACATCAGAGCTTCTTTCTTGTCCCCTCTCTATGAGGGAGTCAGTGCCTCTTTAGAGAGGGCCAGGGATAGCCTTGTGCCAGCCCGCCCTGAACTAGTTCACAAAGGCAGTTGCTCTAATCTGAGGTGGCTGTGGAATCAGGGGACAGGTGGCCAGGAGCTTGTGTTAGGCCTTTGTCTGTAATTACTGACACCTCATTCCTGGTCTCAACTGGTTCTCCCTGAGGTGACTGTGGTCAGTGAGGCTACTCATTCTGGGTGCTGCTGGCTTGGCACAGCTGATTTAGAACCACCGCGAAAGTCATCTACCCTATACTTGCCCCACCTGCTAAGGCAGCCCACCCCATTGCAGAAGGTCAGACCCCTGATCCCACCCCATTACAGAAGGTTGGACCCCTGATGACCTCCAGTTAGCCCCACTGGTGGTCCCTGAGGACCCTGCCACCTTTCTTCTGCCTCTTTAGTCCTTCAGGACCTGGATGGCAGCTGGCATGGATTTCCTTTTCTGCGAGGTAACTTCTCTAGTTTTCTAGAGCATTGTTCTGATCCTCCTGGACCTGAGTGCTGCTTCCTGCTTCCTTTTTTGAGCTGTGGGCAAGTTGCTTCCTCTCTCTGCTGTGGAGTAAGATGCCCATCTTTCCGGGCTGTGGGGAGGACTGACCATCTAGCAGCAGGTGGGAGACAGGCCCAGCATGTGTGAGTGCCCCACTGGTGGGGTCTGGCAGTGCCAGGAGAGTTGAGGCAACCTTAAATCTCTCTGGCTTTGGGACCTGTCCCCCCCGCCACCCATGCACTGTCAGCTAATCCCCCCAAATGCTTTTGAGCGTTTACCTATCCTCCATTTCTGGGGTGTTCATGGTGTTGTGTACTGAAGGAAGGTAGACAAGCTGGAGATGGGGAGCTATTTTTTTAAGGGATAATGGAGATGGAAGACAGATGATGACTCCATGGAAAATTAGATAACTTCCTGCAAAAGTGGGACGTTCCCTGAGTTGTATCCTCCCCGCTTCTCTCAGTGTCACTGCCTGGCTAGCACATTTCTGCAGAAGGTTCCCAGTGTTCAAATGCACTAGGTGGCAGAGAATCCTAGCAGACCATGAGTCATCTGCTCTTGCCTCCTTCCTTTTACTTATGGGGAAACTGAGGCCTGAGAGAGTGAGCAACTTTTTTTTCTTTTTTTTTAGAGACAGAGTCTCACTCTGTTGCCCTTGGTAGAGTGCTGTGGCATCACAGCTCACAGCAACCTCCAGCTCTTGGGCTTAGAAGAGTCTCTTGCCTCAGCCTCCCGAGTAGCTAGGACCACAGGCTCCTGCACTACAGGTTCCTGCCACAACACCTGGCTATTTTTTTTTTTTTTTTTTTGAGACAGAGCCTCAAGCTGTCACCCTGGGTAGAGTGCTATGGCATCACAGCTCACAGCAACCTCCAACTCCTGGGCTCTAGCGATTCTCCTGCCTCCACCTCCCAAGTAGCTGGGACTACAGAAACCTACCACAATGCCTGGCTATTTTTTGGTTGTAGCTATCATTGTCGTTTGGCAGCCCCGGGCTGGATTTGAACCTGCCAGCTCAGGTGTATGTGGCTGGTGCCTTAGCCACTTGAGCCACTGGCACCGAGCCAACACCCAGCTATTCTTTTGTTGCAGTTTGGCCCGGGCCAGGTTCGAACCCACCATCTTTGGTATATGGGGCCGGCACCCTACTTACTGAGCCAGAGGCGCTGCCCGTGAGCAACTTCTTTGAGGTCACACAGCAGGATGTGGGCTGGTCCACACTCCTAGTGACCCTCGCCTAGTTTCCAAGTGCTCTCACTCTTAGAGGAATGAGGAGAAGATGCCAGCTAATGTCTTAGGGGCCGTTTGCATGTGGTTCCAAAGCTGGGTTGCTCCTTCCCCTCCCCATTCTCCTACACTTGGTCTGGCCTTGTCAGCCTAATGGTGCTGAGCCCACATCATCGCCTAATGTAGCCCAGAAGACACTCCCTAAAAGAGGAAATGGGCAGGAGGCAGGATGACAGGGAGAGCTTTCTTACTGTGCACCACGCCCAGAGACCCAGGGAGGGGGATAGTAGGGGTCCTTCCTTGTAATCAGGAAGCAGTGGTGTGAAGACCCAGCATCAGCCTGACAATTGCCAGAGCAGGAAGGTGGATGGTTGGGCTGAGGCTGAATTTACTGTGTAGGAAAATCAGAGTTCGTTGATCAGAAGCTTCAACTATAAAACCGGCCTACTACAGGGCTCATGAAGTTGGAAGTTTGCAGACTTGTGCCCAGTGGGCCCAGGTCCAATCTGGGAAAAGTGTCACCATACCAGCGGCACGCCACAGACAGGGACAGCATCATAGCTTTGTCCACAAGGATTCTCTAGGGGGCCAGCTGGGAGCTGAATTCACCCAGACAGGTGTGGTCAGCATCACCTGGTCCTGGCATCTTGACTCAGGGCTACTCACAGGATCCCATCTCACTGTGAACAGGAGTGGGGCCATGGAACATGGCATTGTGCCCCCAAAGAGCTGACGAGGAATCCTCTTTGCTTTGCAGTTGATATTTTGTTATTTCAAGCTTCAGCCTGTGACTGAGCAGAAAGAGCCTTAACGGACAATGTTGGGGCACTGAGGGACCTTGTTCTCTGACGAGGGGGCACATTCCAGCGGCCTCCCAGGCTGTCTTCCCACTGAGCTATTTAAAGTGAGGCCAAGGGAGTGCCTGACGCCTGGTGCCCAATATATCCAGCAGCAGTCAGGTGACCCTGTGGCGTGTGCTGCAGCCGTTACTTGCTCTAAAGCAGTGGTTCTCAACCTTCCTAGTGCCGTGACCCTTTAGTAGAGTTCCTCATGTTGTGGTGACCCCCAACCATAAAATTACTTTCGTTGCTGCTTCATAACTGTAATTTTGCTACCGTTACGAATTGTAATGTAAATATCTGATATGCAGGATTTAGGCGACCCCGGTGAAAGGGTGGTTTGACCCCCAAAGGGGTTGTGACCCACAGATTGAGAACCACTGCTCTAAAGGGAGCCGTAAGTGTTCCCAGCTGTGGGAGCTCTTAGCCTGGCTATCTTTCATCTGTTACCTTCCCAGGTTGGAAGGAGGAAGGCCAGGAAGCCCGGCTGGGCTGCTGATAATTCTGTTTGTCTGGTCTTCCTATCTCCAACTTCTTCCCAAACTGTACTTCCTGCCTGGGAACCAGGGAAACCAGAGTTCCTCCTGGCCTAATGCTTCATAGCGTCTCGGTTGGGGCCTTCTTCAGAGATTCCAGGGTGGCAGCCAAAGCAAGTGGCTTCCCCTTGCCCTAGGAGGGACAGCAGCCCAGCTGCTACCGGGCCCTCCTGCTGCCAAGGCCGCCTGGGCACGCCTTCTCAGAGCCTTCAAAGGGTGTGGCCCTGGCCAGAGTGGCAGCCATGGAAGGGAGACGCAGGGAAGGCTGGCAGAGCTGGAGGGACAGGGAAACATTCCTTTGTGTGACATCTTCTAGCACAGAGAGCCTTGTAGAGGAGAGGCATGTGTCCCATAGGCCAGAGAGCACAGCTTAGTACCCGAGCTTCCCTCTTTCCCACTTGCAGAACTGATAGTCCAACTCTGGGCTGCCCACACAGCAGTATGTTTGAGAGTGATAAGTGCTGATGGCCAGGGCCCTGGGGGGCTTCTTGCTCTGCCTCGGTTGTTTTGTCATGGTGGGTTTGGCTGCCCCTGCCCTGTGGGATATTATCTTATTTAAGAACCAGCGAAAGGAGGCTTCACCCACAGTTGTGGGACGTTTGTGCCTGAGCAGCAGGGTGGAGATACCATGTGTGTGCCAAACCTTCAGATGGCTCCCCTTTCTGTCCTGGCTCTGACCTTAAGTAGAAAGTGGTGCTTGAACCCTAGGAAGTCCCTGCTCCCAGTACCCTCCCGATGTAGTCCCACCACGACAGGAGAAGGCATGTCCTGCTGCTGGCGCTTGTTGGAAGCAAGAGTAGCCACAGAAGCAGGTGTTCCCTGTCCTGCTCAGGGACTATATTGGAGGGACCCTGTCCACCTGTGTCCTGTGGATGCAGGGACATGGGATCTCTGCCTGTCTGCCTGGGGCATCTGTTGGGTTAGAGCCAGTGGGGTAGCGAGATCATCATTGTGCCTGTCCTTGACCCAGCCTGACCTGCTACCTCAGGTCCTTTCCCTGTGCTTCCCAATGCCACTGGAGTTGGTCCCCTCAGCAACCTAGGCCAGGCCACGCCACAGCCTCTGCTGAGCCAAGAACCCTTAGAGGATCCTTAGTTTCCCTTTTCCTAGATCATTGTTTTTCGCCTTACTAGATACCAACTTGTTTGCTTTGGGGAAAACATGTGGAGGGGTGGTAAAAAGAGTAGGGAGACCCCGCAGGCTGCTTTTGCTGCTCCTCAAAGAACTGTCTTGGGGTCAGCTTCACAGTGGCATAGCTGAATTTCAGGGGGTGGGGTCTCTCTCCAGCATCATTTCCATCCTCACCCTCTCCTACCCAAGTCTGGGTTGGAGCCAGATGTCCATGTTCTCATTCCATGTTCTATGCTCATTGCCAGAGGGAGAACTGGGGACTCACAGGAACCTAATTGGGCCCAGAGAGGAGTAACTGGGGTAAACCCTGAGCTGAGGACATCTGGCAGACAGTGGCCAACCTCCCCCAAAGAGATGGCAGCTGTTGCTAATCCAGGACACAGGCAGAGCTGCCCTGAGTCCTGCTACATCCTGGACTGCCACGAACCTGCTGCCATCTCTGTCCCAATAAACCAGCAGGGCAGACCCTGCCCTGACCTCCTTGTCTGGGGAGAAAGCAGGGACAGAAAGGCTGTGCCCTAATCCTGGCAAAAAGGGAGGCTCAACTGGCCCACAGCAGTTCTCTCTCAAGCCCGGACACCTAAATCCCTCTTTTAGGTCCCCTGAATAGAAAAAGCTTAAACTAATTTGCAGAGTAAGCAGACCCTCTCCCCTCCCCACACAGCCCGTGGCACAGAGTCCCCTACCCTCCCCTTGAAGGGAAAGTCCAGGTGTGTGCAGGAAGCTGCCTGACTGACGTATAGGGAATTGACCACGGTGTCCCCCAAGACCTTCCTCTCCATGGCCACAGTAGATTGTAGCCCTTTACCTCTTGAGCAGGAGACCCTGGCTACTCCCTCCCTTCCTGTACCCCCTTCATCTGGCCTGCACCACTCACCTGGGAGCTCAGGTTTGGAGGGGCACTCAGTGAGGAACCTCTGGGATGCCTCTTCCTACCGCTGCTCAGCACGGAGCTCTCGGCCCATGGAGCTCCTGGCCGCTAACAGCCAACGGCCATCTGCCCCAGCTTTCTTGTTGTTGGTCGTCCTGGCAATCCAAGTATCAAATTACTGTGGAGGGAGCGCCAGAGAGAGCCCTGGCTGGGAACTTGCCCTACAACTTCATACCCTGGTACCCACGCCTAGTCCCTGTCCCCTGGGAACAGGGTGAGCTCCCTCTCTCCTCCCTCTTCCTCTTCCCTCCCTCCCATGCTGTGGGCGGGGCCTGGGCTGGGAGGTGATGAAAGAGGAGGTTGGCCCTGCTTCTCCAGCAGAGGAGAACCAGAGAGGGGCCACCTGAGTCTGAGGAGGGGAGCTTGGGTTAGTACCACCACTCTCTGGAGGGCCTTTTTGCCTGTGTTCTTGGGCCATTCCCTGGCTGGTCCCTCCCTCTGGCTTCTCCTAGCAAAGACAATAAATAGCAAGGGAGCCGCAGGCCCACCCAAGCTGAGGAGCCAGTCTCTGCAGCCAGCTCCCAGGGAGGCCCTCTTCCTGCTCAGCATCCTAAGGCATCTTGGGAAAGAACTAGGGATCCCAAGTGACCTGGGAGTGGCCAGCTTGCCTGGTGAGGTGCCTCACATTCACTGTGAGAAGATGGACGTCTGCTGGGTCTGTCTCCACGTTCCTGGCCCAGCTGTCAGGGAAGGGTTCCAGGGTCCAATGGCTGGGGCCTTTGACATTTGCCTAGTGGTGCCACCCAGGAGACCAGGCTGCGGGGAAAGAAACCAACCCCAGCCCCGCTGTCAATGAGCTCTTTGAGTCTGAGCACAAAACCCCAGTGAGTCAGGGTTTGAGGAGGGTAGTAGGGAGGAAGCTAACTATGTGGCCACACCACTTAGATGCTAGAGCCTCCCAGAGACTGGACAGGCAGCCACTGTGCAGACACACAGAAGGGCGGGTGGAACGTTTGTCACATTTACTTAGTGTGAGCTGGCACTGTGGGAGCACACCTTCCGGTGGCCGCCCCTGCTGCCTCACGTCGGTCAGGTTGTTCTCCACGGGCCTGCTTCTTTAAGGACAGACAGTGTCACAGTCAGCCCTTACTCCTCCAGCCTGTGCCTTGGGGTCACAGCCCCAGCAGTGCTCACATGAAGTTCCGTTAGAGCAGTTGATGGCAGCTGGTCTTGCTCTTGGATGTGGCAGTTAGACAGCCTCACCTCTGCTCTGGCCTCTCTCAGGCTCCGCTCCCTCCCCCCAAGGAGGGGGCAAGAATGGCTATTGTAGGCTGGGCGCCTGTAGCTCAAGCAGCTAAGGCTCCAGCCACATACAACAGAGCTGGCAAGTTCGAATCCAATCCGGGCCCGCCAAACAACAATGACAACTGCAACCAAAAACCACCCAGGCGTTATGGTGGGCGCCTGTAGTCCCAGCTACTTGGGAGGCGGAGGCAGGAGAATTGCTTAAGCCTGGGAGTTGGAAGTTGCTGTGAGCTGTGATGCCACGGCACTCTACCTAGGGCAACAGCTTGAGGCTCTGTCTCAAAAAAAAAAAAAAAAAGAATAGCTATTGTAAGAACTCAGATAGAGCTCTGTTTCCTCCTGGGGCCTCTGTACCTGCCCTGGGGGTGAGGCCACCCCTAGTCTAGGATCAGAGAAGAGATAGAGTCTTCAGTGCTGGGTGGGAGCTGGTCACCCAGAGGGGGTCATGACAGGGAGGAGGCAGTGGAAGGTGAGTGGAGGACTAGAGGAGGCTGCATCTTCCTGACTGGAGGCCTTCTCCAGTGACTGTCTGGTGCCAGCTCTCAAGACCACCTGCTCACTCTTGGGGGTGTCTGTACTATGCAGCCCCTGCCTCAGTCCGGGCCAAGGGCACACTGAGGCCCACACAGAAGAGACCACCAAGAGACAGATGGGGTTTAGGCACGGTAGCTCACGCCTGTAATCCCAGCACTCTGGGAGGCCCAGGCAGATGATCCCATGAGCTCAGGACTTTGAAACCAGCCTGAGCAAGAATGAGACCTCATGTCTACTAAAAATAGAAAAATTAGGCTCAGCGCCCATAGTTCAGTGGTTAGGGCACCGGCCACATATACTGGGGCTAACAGCTTGAAATCCGGCCTGGGCCTGCTAAACAACAATAACAATTGCAGCAAGAAAATAGCCGGGTGTTGTGGTGGGTGCCAGTAGTCCCAGCTACTCAGGAGGCTGAGGCAAGAGAATTGATTAAGCCCAAGAGTTTGAGGTTGCTGTGAGCTGTGACACCATGGCACACTACCAAGGGTGACAAAATGAGACTCTGTCCCAAAAAAAATAAATAAAAAGTAAGAGAGACAGAAGTAGAGCATGGTGAGGTTCACTCCTGTTGTCCCCTAACTTTCTTACCCCAGAATACTTACTGTATTTGAGTGTCCATAGTTCAGTGGTTAAGGCGCTGGCCATGTGCAGTAGGGCTGATGGGTTTGAACTGGCCTGGGCCTACTAAACAAAACCAAAAAAATAGCTGGGTGTTGTGGCGGGCACCTATAGTCCCAGCTATTGGTGAGGCTGAGGCAAGAAAATCACTTGAGCCCGAGTTTGAGGTTGCTATGAGCTGTGATACCACAGCGCTCTATAGAGGGCAACAAAGTGAGACTCTTTCTCAATAAAAAATAATAATAGTAGGCTCGGCGCCTGTGGCTCAACGGGCCAGGGCACCAGCCACGTACACCTGAGCTGGCGGGTTCGAATCCAGCCCAGGCCCGCCAAATAATTGACAGCTGAAACCAAAAAATGGCTGGGCGTTGTGGCAGGTGCCTGTGGTCCCAGCTACTTGGGAGGCGGAGGCAAGATACTCGCTTGAGCCCAGGAATTGGAGGTTGCTGTGAGCTGTGATGCCACAGCACTCTACCCAGGGTGACAGCTTGAGGCTCTGTCTCAAAAAAAAAAAATAATAATAATAATAGTAATAATGTATTATTAAACACTCATGTGTTGCTTATGGGGACATGTTGAAAAGTGTGTGGTTAGATAATTTCATCCTGGTGTGAACGTCAGAGCACACTTACACAAACCTGACACACCCAGGCCGTGGGCTGTGGTCTGGCTCCTAGGCTGCACAGAGTGTGCCTGTCCTGAGAACTGTAGTCAGTTGTCACACAGTGGTAAGTATTTGTGTATCTAGATGCATTAAACGATCTTGTAGACTGGTCATACCTGCAGGGTTATATGAATGACCACATCACAATGTCATCCAAATTCCTCCATCTCAGTCTAAATGTGGCCTGTGAGGTGGTGCCTCCTGCATCATTTTGCAGATGAAAACACTTAGTCTTTATTTTTTTTTTTTTTTGTAGAGACAGAGTCTCACTTTATGGCCCTCGGTAGAGTGCCGTGGCGTCACAGCTCACAGCAACCCCAACTCCTGGGCTTAGGCGATTCTCCTGCCTCAGCCTCCCGAGTAGCTGGAACTACAGGCTCCCGCCACAACGCCCGGCTATTCTGTTTTGCAGTTTGGCCGAGGCTGGGTTTGAACCCGTCACCTTCGGTATATGGGGCTGGCGCACTACTCCATGAGCCACAGGCGCCGCCCCAACACTTAGTCTTTAAGAGGTAAAATGTTTAATCCAAGGACATAGCCTCAGTGACAGAGCCAGCATCTGTACTACAGGCCTGAACTCATCCCAGGTCCGCCTAGTGCCAGAGGACAGAGGGGAGTAGCAGAGCAATAACCCGACCAAATGGGGCTCACATCCCAGCTGCTGGCATACCCTGTGTGTTACATGACCTTCTGTCCTCACCTATGTGATAGGCAGAACCAGACAGTGCCTCACAAGGCTCCGACGAGATGAGGTGTGGGCAACCCCAGTGTGGCACCAAGCACATAGCAACTCTCAGCCAGTGTTTATGGACTGGGTGGATGGACACTGGCGTGTCTGGGCTCTTTACCCCTCACCTCTGCCATGCTGCCTGCTGCAGATGCCGGCACGCTGCCATTGCCAAGTACTTTGGAGATGCACCACCTACCTGCACGAAAGGCTGTGACCACTGCCAGAACCCTTTGGCCGTGCGGAGGCAGCTGGATGCCTTGGAGCGCAGCAACAGCTGGAGCAAGACTTGCATCGGGCCCTCCCAGGGGAATGGCTTCGACCCTGAGCTGTATGAGGGAGGTCGCCGGGGATACGGAGGCTTTAGCAGGTAAGGGGCCTACTAGAAATAGCCAGTTATTCCCCTCGTGTTGAGGCCAGACCATAGGTGACATAATGCTGTAGTCCACCCTCTAGCTGTCAAGGCATTCTGGGGTCTGGACGTTGGTGATACCCTGTACTGCATGGCCCAGGCCCAAAGCTCCTGATGCCTAGCCTGTCCCCTAGGTACGACGAGGGCTCTGGAGGCAGCGGGGACGAGGGCAGAGATGAGGCCCACAAGAGAGAATGGAATCTCCTCTATCAGAAACAGATGAGGCTTCGCAAGGTGAAGGGGGAGGTTTGAGAGGGCTCAGTGGGCTGTGCAGGGTCCCTTGTGTTTTCCTGCATATACCCTCTCAGTGCTTTCCCTGACGCTGGATAGAATCTGGACTGTAGCATGGCACAGTGTCTCATGGGCCCCTCATGTTGTCTTCCAGGGCAAAGACCCCAAAATAGAAGAATTCATACCCCCAGGTTAGTACAGAAGTGGTTTTGAGGGCTTCTTTGAGGGGGCCATTCTGAGGGCACAACTGGGGGATTCTTGTCAGGGGGTTGAGGGACTCCAAAGAGCAAAGATGAGTGGAAGGATCCACCCCCTCCTCCCCAGATGAGGACTGTCCCCTTAAAGAGGCTTCTAGCAGGAGGATTCCTCGGCTCACTGTGAAGGTAAGAGGCAGCCATTCCAGACCCCTCCCCCAGCCCCAAACCATTTGACTAACCTCCCTCCACTGTACTAGGCCCGAGAGCACTGCCTGCGTCTTCTGGAGGAGGCTCTGAGCAGTAACCACCAGGCCACATGTACCACTGATGGGTGAGTGTCCCAGTGCTGGGAGGTGAGGCCAGTTGCCTGGGCCAAGGAGGGCCCTCCAAGCTCTTGTTCCCCTGGAAACTGTGGGAACACCCAGTCCCCTGGCTTGATTGGGCAGCCCCTCCCCAGATTGTGACCTGTCCTACTTCTGGGCCCAGAACCCACAGCCCCATTAGGGGCAAATGTGGCCACCACTTAGATGGTGTTGGTGGCTGCGGAAGGGTAGCAAGTTGCAAGGTGCCTGGAGAGTCCTAGTCACAGTCTCTTTGCTGTGAGAGTCCACAGGAGCTTAACAGGGAGAGGGCTCAGGCCCATCTGTGACTTTGTGCCCATCCCTACCCACAGAGCTGACCTCCAGGCCACGGCTGTGGAGCTGGAATATGAGACATTCCGAAATGCCAAGGTGGCCAACCTGTATAAGGCCAGTGTGCTGAAGAAGGTGGGTCCAGGGCAGGGTGGGCAGTGGGGGAAGTGGGCGCAGCGCTTCCACACCTTGAAGCTGTCTGCCAACCCTATGGCCCCATGTGGCCCAGAATCCCCCCTCTTCTTGCTCCCACCCCAGAAGCCCATTAATGGATGAGTAGATCCCCACTCTTCTCCCGTCTAGGGTCTAGTTGCCTGCAGCCACTGGCCACAGAAGCCTACTTCTTATGCTTAGAGAAAAGGAGGGCCTGGTTAGGGGCTGTCAGGTGTAACTCATGGGTGCCATGGCCTCCCTGCCCATCCCTGCCCAGGTGGCTGAGATACACAAAGCCTCCAAGGATGGGCATCCCTATGACATGGGAGCTGGTACCAAGAGCTGCAGTGCCCGGGCAGAGCCCCCAGAGCGTGATGAGTATGACATCCCACCAGCTTCCCATGTGTACTCGGTGAGTAGAGTCCTGGTCGCCACCCCAAACCAGATCCAGAAAAGGCACCATTTTCCCTTTGCCTTCAAGAAGACACAGCCTCGGGCGGCACCTGTGGCTCAAAGGAGTAGGGCACCAGCCCCATATGCCAGAGGTGGCGGGTTCAAACCCAGCCCTGGCCAAAAATCGCAAAAAAAAAAAAAAGGAAGAAGAAGACACAGCCTCTTTTCTCCTGGCATCATGGTACTGGCTTTAGGAAAGGGTGCCTACAGGTTCAGGGATAATTATCACTTTTCCCACACCCGACAGCAGGTGGGATGGGCTGGAGGGAGCCAGCCGTTACTAGAGCCTAGTTTTCCAGAAGGAGGGGAAGAGGCCAGTGAAAGGAAGCCCATGAGTGATTCTTTACCTTTGCAGCCCACGGCCTCTTTCACCCTGACTCCCAAGGTAGTCTTTCCTCCCACACTCCCGAGGGCCCTGACCCAACATGCCTCAACTGGACCAGTTGGCGACACCTCTAAGGGCTCTGGTAGTCTGAACCCTCTCTCCTCACAGCTCAAACCCAAGCGGGTGGGAGCTGGTTTCCCCAAAGGCTCCTGCACATTCCAGACGGCCACAGAGCTGATGGAGACCTCACAGATCCAAGAGCAAGCCCCCCAGCCCATGAGAGGAGATGAGCAGGAGACCCCTAGCCAGCCCTGTGGCCTCGAGGACGAGGACAGGAGTGCGCCCCTCCCTGGGCCCAGCAGAGAGGCCCCTGGAGATAGTGCTCACTGGGAGAGACCCTCCCCTGAGAAAAAGGCGAAAGGCTTCTCTGGGAACAGTTCCACTGCCAAGGCCTGGGCTAAGAAGAAACAGCAGCTCCTGGCCACAGCGGCCCACAAGGATTCTCAGAATATCACCCGCTTCTTCTACCAAAGGGTGGAAAGCCCACCTTGGTTTGCTTCTGCCCCAAAGGCAAAAGGTGCCAGTTCTTCCTGTGAAGGGGCTCAGGGACCTCCAGTGGCTCCAGAGAAAGAAGATGGAGCCCAGGGATGTTTGAATGCCCCTCCCCAGACTGAGGAGTGCCCCATAGAGCAACTAAGGTAAGGGCACAGGTAGTCATGGAATGTTCTGGAATCTGCATGGTAGCATCCCCTTTGCTCACTGGGCCTCTGAAGCTCTACTGGGCTGCATGGGACGAGGGAGCAGCTGAGACCTAGAGCTCTGATGCCTACTCTTTCCTCTGGTCAGCACCTATCCCCTCAGAGATCAGAAACCCCCTGGAGCCCGGCCTACCCCCACAAAGGAGACACACATGGGCAAGCGACCCAGATCCCGGCAGGTATTGTCAGAAAGGAGGCCACAGGGAGAGGGAGGAGGCCTGTGGACATGCTGGTAGCTGCTCTGTTCTGGTCAAAGGTTCAGGGATAATCATCTCTTCTTCCCACAGCCAGCAGCAGGTGGGATGGGCTGGAGGGAGCCAGCTAGTACTAGAGCCCAGTTTTCCACAAGGAGGGGAGGAGGCCAGTGAAAGGGAGCCCAAGACTGATCCTTTACCATGGCCCTGCCCAGGAAAATCCAGAGAGCCAGGCTCAGAAGAGGCCTCGCACCTCAGCCAAGCCCTCCATCTTAGCCGAGGTCAAGGGCAGCATGTTGGCTAGTGATGAAGGCACCTTAAACCCTGTGGCCCAAGACCCCTGCCAGCTCTCAGCTCCTGGTGTCTCCCTGAAGGAGGCTGCAAATGTTGTGGTCAAGTGCCTGACTCCCTTCTACAAGGAGGGCAAATTTGCATCCAAGGTAGGTTGAGCGGGTGGGCTCTGCCCTCCGTCAGGGCCTGGGATACTTGGGTATAGTTGGGGTGAGAGGACAGGGAGTGTGAGCTCCAGGACACAGTAGGGCAGAAAGGCTAGGCCTGAGACCAAGACCACCAGCTCCTGTCCTCCCTGCGGCCTGCCCTTGGGTGGTGGCAATAGGAAGCCCTGGGGATCTTGAGGGCAGAGGTCCTGCACTCTGCTTCTCTTCTCTCTCTGCTTTCCAGGAATTATTTAAAGGCTTCGCCCGCTACCTCTCACACCTGCTGGCTCAGAAGACCTCTCCTGGATCAAGCGGTGAGCACCTGCATTGCCAGGAGGCACTTAAGGGGGTGGTTGCAGGCAGGAGACTGACCCTGATGTCCCCTCATCCCAAATCTGTAGTGAAAGATGCAGCCCAGAACCTCATCAAGCACTTTTTCCATGGCCGCGCCCGCTGTGAGAGTGAAGCTGACTGGCACGGCCTGTGTGTCTCACAGAGATGACCACCTGCTAGCTGGGCAGGGTCCATGTCCTCCTGCAGACTCTACTGTGGGCCATCCTGGATCTGCAGATGCCAGACCCATCTTCTTTTCTTAGGGTCCTTTCATCTTCTAACCACACCTTCCTTGGGGGATGGCCCCAGACACCTCCCAAATCAAGGTCAGCCCACCTTTCTGCGCCAGATGCCCAGTATAGAAGGTGCCAGGTGGTATGGCTGCTGCCAATGGAAGGAGGAGTGCCTCTTTACATCTTGTATTTAACAAGTTTTAAGCCAGGGATACAGCCTACCTTGCCACAGTATTGGGACCTACTCAGGGGAGCCCCCTCCAGCCCTAAAGATGTCAGCTTTCTTACTCGAGAGGCTGAGGCAAGAGAATCGCCTAAGCTCGGGAGTTGGAGTTTGCTGTGAGCCGTGATGCCATGGTACTCTACCAAGGGCAATAAAGTGAGACTCTGTCTCAAAAAAAAAAAAAGTCACCCTTGCCCCAGGGGCTGAATTTGTGGGTACAGGGGCCACAGCCAGACCACGCTCCCTGCGCAGCGCCTGGTCGAGAAGGCCAGGCCACCTAAGATGTTAATAAGAGGAATAAAGTCCATTTTGTTCTCACATGCATGTGCACACAGCCCTTTTCTCATAAGAGTTTTATTTCTTCGGCAGCTCCTTCTCCTAGGCCTGGGCTCGTGCTAACGTGGAGTCTGGGTGGGAGGCTGGGGCGGGTGGTCATCTCCCCCAGGCTGGCAACATCAGATCCCAGCCTGAGCTCCTGCAGCCCTCACCCCAGAACCAGGCCCTCCTGGAGAGCCTGGCTGTTTTCCTTCCACAGTTGGTGACACCGTTCCAGCCTGTGCCTCCACTTGGGCTAGCTGGCTGTGCTGTGTTAGGTTCCAGAACAGGGCCAAGCAGTGAAGCCCAAACCAGAATGACCTGACGGCATCCAAGGCAGACCATGTGGTTGAGACTCGCGCCAGGGAGAGGCCTCTTCCTCATCTCCACCCCACCCCACTCAGTTGAGGCCGGGCCACTCTACGGGACAGGTGCTGTCCAGCAGGAAGAGGATGATGTGCAGCAGCTCCTGGGCCTGTTCAGGGAAAAACATGCTGAGAGTGGCTCCCCCAGCCATCTTCCCACCCCACTGCTATGGGGGAGGGGGCAGCTACACACCAGAGCTGGAGCAAGGCACCTGCCTCCACCTTCCCAGGGTGATCAAAGGCCTGGTCACTTACCTGTGGCAGCTCAAACCAGGTGGTCTGGGGGCTGTCAGCTGAGCCATAGTTGAGTTCCAGGCCAGGGGCGCCCCCCTCCTGTGGGCTCAGCAGGTGGAGCCGATGTAGGCTCTTCAGGCTAATGGAGCAGAGCGGTTTCTGGGGGCAGCAGAGACAGCAGAGCTTGGCTCCTCTCCAGGGAAGGAGTCAGTGTGGGAGGTAGGAGGGGAATGGCCTGAGGGTCTCCAGGCCAGCTCTGTGGTGGGAGCCTTGCTCACCTGAGAGCTGGGGTCCATAAGGAGGAGGTGCTGGTGGTTGAGCCCCAGGAGGGAGGGTCCAGGTAGGGCCAGCTCGCTTGCCCGCAGCACCACATAGATGGTGTAGCCGAAGAGGGGCAGCTGGCGCATGGCCTCTGTGGGGGAAAGGGCCAGTCAGAGGTTCTGACTGCTGGGGCTCTGGAACCAACCCTGCTTGCCCCAGGTCAGGTGAGAGGGACAGGATGGGTGAAGAAGCTTCTCAATCCTATCCCAGCAGCCCCCTGCCCCGGACCCACCAATGAAGCTGATCTGTGCTTCCTGGGAGCTGTGTCCTTGCAGCTGTCTCAGCTCCTGGCCCATCAAATCCTTTATGGTGGTCACACTCACCCCCCATTGCAGCGGCTTTGGAATGTAAGCCAGCAGGTCTTGCCTAGAGACACAGTCTAGGTCAGTCTGGCCTGTGGCCACTATCCACCTGGTGTAGGGCCAGGCCAGCAGGTGCCGGGTGACCGAACAAAAGTGCCTTTTGTGGGTAAGGCGGTGATTGAGGAGAGGGCCCCACCCTAGAGGAGCTCAGCTGGGTGGAGAGGACAGGCGTCCACAACCCTGCTGTTCTAGGCCAGTGTGGTTAGGGCCAGTAAGGGTACCATTTCAGTGGCCTTGACCTCGAAGGAGGCTGGGGAGGAGGTTGGGTTGGATGTGAGACAAGAAGAGTTTCAGGGGCGTGGGAGGTGAGTACCCACTCACTCTGAGGGGGGTGTCTTTTTGTCCCTACTGAGGTGCTGCAGGGCAGCCAGCCTGGCGATCTCAGCGTCTGCCTGGGCGCTGACCCGCAGCTTCCCCTGAAGGTAGTCCTGCAACACCTGAGGGCAGGGCCGTGAGGGGGACAGCTGTGCCCCAGAGCCCCCAACAGTGAGCTCTGGGACACAAGCCCATTCTTGCCACCAGCCACCACAGACCCACAGCCTCTTGGGGAGGGGGCTTGGAGGTTACTCAGGCAGGAACTTGTACCCTTGAGCTGCAGCTGCACCCCCTGCCCCCGACCCCCTGCTGCTGACCTGGCTGTAGTGGGTGCTGACATAGGTGGGGTTGTCAAAGTGCAGTGGGGTCTCCCAGCCCAGCCGCCGGCTGTGCAGGCTCACATGTGGGTTCACCATCACATTGTTGAGGTACTCACCAGGCCGGAGGGGCCGTACCAGCTCGCCTGCACAAGGAGCCAGGTCCCAGCTGTCTCTGTCCTGCTGCCCCAGCCCCCAGGCAGGAGAGACCCACCCTGCCCCCCTCAGCTCTCCCTGCCCCCACCAGTTCACCCTGCCCCGCCAGCTCACCCTCCCCTTTGATGAGGAAGAGGGCAAATTCCTGCACTTCCTGGGGCTCTGTGATGCCCATCTGTCTGCACAGCTCCTCCAGCACCTCTGCTGCCACCTGGACATTTGGACAGGGCTGTGGTGAGAGGGAGGGAAGACCCAGGGCTGAGGCCCATGGCCTCTTCCAGTGTGGCCCCTGTGCTCACCGTGAAAGTCCGGATATCCATCTTGTACTCCGTCCCCCCAGGCAGGTGAATTAGAATCCCACGGACAGCTTGACCTTTCTGCCAAGCAGGTTGCAAGGTTAGTCCACTAATGGGCAGAAGTCTCAGCCCTACTGTGGATACTGCCTCCTGCCCCAGGGAATCCCACAATGCCCAACTACCAGCCCCAGTACCAGGAAAGCTTGCATTTCCTCCAGTGGGGGCAGCCGCTGGCGGCCCCCATATTTGACTGTGCGCTGCAGGTGTTCCTGGCTGCTCCGGGCCAGCTCTGCAGAGAAGTCGGGTTGGGGTCATAGTGTGCCCAAGCCCCTCTCCAGCCAGCTAAGTTCCTGGTACTGGAAGCCCCCCTGCCCCACGCACCTTCGCTGGGGCCAGAATCCTGTAAGAACTTGGTCACATAGGGCATCAGCGTGGTTGACGGGGGGAAGAAGCCTGTGAGGAAGCTAAGGAAGCTCCAGCCTCGAGCACAGTGGTCCCTGCAGGGCAGAGAGCCTGGGCTTCAGGACAATGACCAGACTACAGCATCCATGCTGCCCCCAGAAACTGCCCTGCCGGTCTCCACTCACGGCCGGGGGTGTCCTGTGACCTGCTTGATGACCTGGCAGTAAATTTCATCCCTTAGGTTCTCCTCCTGGCACAGCTGTGGAGACAGGAAGGGCAGGTGGGTAGGGCAGCAGAGCTGCAGTGCAGGTAGGTATGAAGCCCCAGAGAAATCCTGCTGACACTTATGTGCTGGAACTGAGTCAAGGTGACGACGTCCCAAGGGTCCTCTCCATCTTTGTCTCAGCTTAACAGCATCTGCAACACTGGTCACTTTCTTTGAGCCACTTTCTCTTCTCTGCTTCTCTGATTTGTCTTAAGTCATCTTTGCTGGTCCCACTCTATCTCCTTGACCTCTAAGCAGTGCCATGCTCTTGAACCTCTCCCTGATGGTCTCGGCTGCTGCCATCTAATGACACCCTTCACTTGGAAGTCTGGGGTTTCAGATCTCATGTATCCAACACAGATTCCCCCACCAGCCCAGACCTGCTGTGGTGTATGGATGACAGTCATTGCCTTGGCCTTTTCACCCCCATATGCAGGTGGTCAGCCAACCCTTTGGCTTTGCATCTTCCCATCTCTCCCCTTCCTGCTGCCCCAGGTCCAGACCAGCCCAGTCTCATCTGGGACCTTTTTCCCTTAAAATCCCCAGAATCTAGAACAGCTGCCAAAGTGAGCCTGGAAGATGTAAACCAAGTCTCTCCTCGGAACACTCCAGTGGCTTCCCCTCTCTCTCAGATCAAAGGCCCATGACAGCTGCAAGGCCAGCCATGACCTGGACCCTCTACCCTCCTTTCACGCTTGCCCTCATTTGCTTGGCTCCAACCACACTAGCCTTGCTGGTGCGTGACAGTGCTGGGTTCACCTCCTCATCAGGACTGTCTCTGTCCTCCAGTGCTTGTGACTCATTCCTTCACTCCCACAGTAACCCCCTCCCCCGCTTTCTTATTCTCATGGCACCTTTCACTTCAGGCACGGTGCATCTTTCCTGGCTGTCTTACTGCAAGCTCTGCCTGTCATGGTGGCTCATGGCCTCTGCCCCAGTGCACAGCCCGGCTCACCTTCAGCAGCTTATAGAGCAGATCCAGCTCGTTCTTGCCCCAGGGCTTGGATTGGTCACCCATAAATTGCATCAGGGCTGCAGGCAGGATAAGAAGCATGGCAGGCTGGCCAGGGCTGGCCCTGGCTTATGCTGTTGCAATACAGGGCCTTCACCTGCCATCTGATGCCTCACAAATGCATGGGGTCTGGGCGGGGCAGAGGGCCCAGCACAACCCATATGGAAACTGAGGCTTGGAGAGACTGTGGGTGCCCAAGGCCACACATAGTGCATAGAGTTGGCTGGGCTCATCCACTCTACACAACCCTTAGGTGGGAGTAGGGATGGATGAGGGCCGTGGGATGTAGGAACCGCCAGCGAGCTTCCCTGATAGACTGGAGCAGAGCCAGACAGAGGTCAAGCAAGGGGACCAGGTGCCTAGGTTTGTGCAGCTACGGACGTGGGGACCCAGGATGCCGAAGTCCACTCACCCTTGAAGCTGGTCACAGCCTGCCGGCTCATGTCCTCATCACTAAGGCTGATGAGAGATTCCTGGATAGGAACCTGTAGCCAGGTGGGCAGCGCGGTAGATCTGAGGTTCCCAGGGGCTGGGGGGCAAGTCCACTGGCCAGATTCCTCCCCACCTCTGCCCTTACCTTGCTGTGCTGCACTAGGTTGGCCACAGCCTTCCCCTCAGCTCCTCCACCTGTCAGGTCCAACCTATGGGGGCAGAGGGGAGACAGCCCTGCTTGCTTCATCCCCCACTTCATCCCAGCTGTGTTGGGAGGGTGGTAGAAGCACTGGCCTGGCAGCTCTGAGCAAGGAGCTCACTTTGGGAAGATGAGGACAGACGGGCATAGGGATTGGCCCAGGGCACTCACAAGGTCTGAGGCTTTCGGAAGTAGCGCAGGGCAAATTCCTGCATGGTGTAGCTGTGGGAGTCAATGGACAGAGAGGCGTAGGCCACGGAGGAAGGCAGGCTGGTGGCCTCTGAGTTATCACTGCGTGCTGGAGCAGGGTGCTAGGAGCACAGGAAACGTGGTGCCACCCAAGTGCCCACTAGCCTGTCCCAGGGGCCCTGCCGCAACCCCACCCAGCCAGACCCAAGAAGAGCAACACCAGCACCCAGGAAGGTCAGCTACTGAGTGTCTTGCATGTCATGAACTAAGTGCCACATGGGATGGGAGGGGTATACAGCCCAGCCCCTGCCTGCAGAGAGAGCACAGTCTCGCTTGGACGATGAGGCAAGCAATCCGGAGAGGACAGAATCAGACACTGCCCCCTAGGCCACCAGAGGCAGGCAGCAGGTGGTCCTGGCTCTCAGCAGCCTCTGGGGCAATCACTTCCTATCCTTTTTCCACTCCTAGGGAAGCCTCGACCCTGCCTCTCCCATCAGCCTCACCTCCAAGGCTCTGTCCTGCTGAGCCACCCCTGGCTCCCCAAGCTGCAAGCGACTTTTGTGCTGGCTCCTCTGCTCTGATGAGAAGGAGAAGTCAGGAGCAGCAGCCGGCTGCACTATGTTGGTGGGAAAAAGTCCGGAGCGGCCCCCAGCAGAGCCAAACTGCCAACCTAAAAGGCATCCCAAGGGTGGTGGCTCACCCACCTGGGCCTCTCGACTGGCTCCACCAATCGGATGCCCACCCTGTCCCAGCAACCTTTTGCTGACCTGCTACCATACCTGGCTCCAGCGTGGCCACTGGCATCAGCTTGATGAGGTCTCCACGGTGGAAGCTGAGGAGGCTGCAGTCATCTGTGATGTAGCTGTGCAGGGCGACGACATAGCCAGAGTCCTGTGGGTGGGTGGGTGAGTGACCAGGGAAGATAGAGCCTGCCTGTGCCTCCCTGTCCTACCCACCCCTCCTGCTCCCACTGCTGGCCTTCCCTTCTACCCCTACCCCAGGGAGACCAAACAGAAGATACACAGCATGGGGGGAGCCACCCGCCTGGCCCCGCCTTGCTCCCAGCAGCTTCCCTTGCCTTCTTGAGCTCACTCAGGAATAGGTCAACCATGGCCTTAATGGCTGTCGCCCTGGCTGAGTGCAAAACCAGCTGTTCATTCTTCAGTGACAGCTCCAGGGTGGAGCCACCTGGGCACTCCACCCCCAACACCTCTGAAAAGCTGTACACAGGTAGGGCATGAGCGGGAGCCAGCTTGCCACTGCCCACCACCCACCCCAGGCTCTAGGCCAGGTCACCTATATGAGCAGAGCGTCTTTAGCCAGTCAGGACGGAAGTTGGGGCCTTGGGTCACCTTGAGCAGTCTCAGCCCCCGGTGGGACACACCTAGCAGCTGCACGTCACTGCCACTCTCACCCTGCCAGGAAGGTGGTGGGTCACAAGAAGGTTCTTGAGTCCTGCTGCTGCCCAAGAAGAGCTACTTGGGGACAGTGGCTGTGCTTTGTTTTTCCTTTGCCCCCTCCCCATGCAGAGGGCCTGAGCCTGCGTGCCTTGGGGTCCAGACTGGGGGCCTCCCCACTTGCTGCCCCTGCCCCCAGCACCACAGACCAAGGCTGGAAAGATGCGGGAGAAGTAATTGGCCCATTTGTCCCGAGCGGCCACCACGATGCGTTTCTTGACATTGTCTTCAGCAGTAGCGAGAGAGTCTAGGCCCACTTCCAAATCTCCTGCAAGCAGGAAAGAGGCCCAGGCTGTCCCCAAAGGAAAGCCCAGAGTTTGTTCCCATGGCTGATCCTTCCCTTAGGACAGGCCCCCGCCACTCAAGCTCTTGACTCCAAGGACCTTGGACCCATACTCAGCAGTTCTTTCATTTTACGCCGTTCATCGTGGGAGATCCGGATGCAGGACTCAGCAAAGGTGTCCCGTAGGATCTGGGGTCAAAGCCAGATAGTCACCACCAGGACCTGAGGCCAGAACCCACCCCTAGAGCAGCACCCACAGGGAAGAGCTGGAGAGTCCAGCGGAGGTGTTTTAATCCCGCAGGGAGCAGCTCCCTGAGGCTTGTCTGTCTTAGCAGAGGGTCTAGGCAGAGCAGGGAGATAGGGCTCCCATCTCACCTCTCCCCTGCCCCCTTCACTGCCCAGAGACCCCACCATGACCATGTTGGGTCAGTGAGATAAGCTTCCCCAAAGGAACAGGACTGGGTGGGGGTGGGGGTGAGGCACTCCTGGGAGCATCCAGAGGGAACAAAGTAACCGCCACTTCTAAGCACCCACTGTGTGCCAGGGCCTGTGTTCTGTGCTGTCTCTATTCTGCTTTTAAGCCTCATCTCTAAAACTAGTTTAATAATGATGCCCACATCTCAAGGATGTTGTGAAGCTCGTGAATGAAGGCAGGGCTGGATACACAGGACATGCCCCCTAAGTGCTGGCTGCCATTGTGCCCCATGCCTAGCCCAGGTGTTAGGTGAAGGGCCCGGAAATGCAGCCTGCCTGCAATTGTTGCAGGGGGGAAGGTAGGCCAGGTTCTCACCTGCTCACAGAGGAGCTGGAGGCAGTAGGGATGGCTGAAGTTCTCCCGTGGATAGAACACCTAGAGGAGGGCATGGAAAAGCCAAGATCAGGGGTCTAGAGCCCCTGCCCAGCCCGCCTCCACCCTCTCCAGCATGGAAAATCAGCCTTGAGAAGGTGGGCTGCAAAGGGATGCTGGGGTCCCAGGCTGGGATGCCCACAACCCACCACTTCCCTGCCAGCCCAAAGGGGCCAGGCCGAGGCCCCACCTCCTTGCGTAGGAATAACTTCCAGGGTACACTGGCATAGGAGAAGCTCACGCTGGCAGAGGGCACAAGTAGCTGGGTGGAGGTGCTCTGGTCCCCCATAGGCTCCATTAAGCCTGGGAAGAGGAGGAGGCAAAGAGCCTCAGGTGAGTGGCTGCCAGAGTCAGGACAACTAGAGCCCACAGAGGGGAGACCCTCAGCCCTGGAGCCTCTGAGGGTCCCACTTTCCCAGCTTCCACCTGGCTCACTCCTGCCTCCATTCCTAGACCTAAATTTTCCCTGAGGCTCATGGGCCTCTATGACCACATCACTCAGGGCCACTAAATTCCCCATGGAGCTGTCAGGCCTACATTGAAGACAACACCCTGTGTATGATAGTCCTTCGGTGCCAGACCCTGCCCTGGGCAGGAATGTGGAAACTGGGGCTCCAAAGTCCAGAAGCCTGTGCAGCTCACCTCAGCCTGAAGAAATGGGTTTGGCCACAGGTGCCAAGAAGCATGACACGCAGCGGATATGGGGTTCCTTACCACGAGGCTCAGCTGAAGGGGCACCTGGGTCCTCAGGCAGAGACCGTGGGGGTGCTAGTGGAGGTTGAGGTGGCTGGGTAGTGGGCAGGTTCTTTCCAAACAGGTCCTGAAGGGGCCCCTGCTTTTCCTTGATGAAGCTAGAAGGCCCAAGCTGTGGCAGGGCCTTGGGTCGAGGAGCTACAGTAGGTGGCGGGCTCTTCCCTGGGCTGGGGGACAGCGTCTGGTGGGGCACAGAGAAAACACAAGGAACTGAGTCTGGGGGCAAGGCCAAGTTTGCCCCAGACAGCCTCCAACTGCCCTGGAGGGGACAGGACGGGGAGCTCACCGAAGGGGATGAGTGGGCATCATGGATCCCAAGCTTGGCCAGCGCCTCATCCTTAGGGTCGTTTTTCTTCAGGAAAGTTTTGAGAGGCCTTGTGGGAGAAGGCAGTGGTAACTAGGCCCATTGGATGATTCCCTGGGGCGTGGAGGAGCCCTAGTCATCTGGCCACTTCCCCCTGGACCACCTCCCTATGGGCCCACCTGGATGGCTGCACCGGCACAGGCACAGGGCCTGGGCGGCTCTGGTACATGCGGATGATGTTGCGAATTTCCTTGCTGGGTTCGGGCCGCTGGGATGTGTGGTACAAGGTTCCCACCATGGGCACCCTGCCCTGGGCCGGCTCTTGATCATGGCCAGACCCTGCCTCCTGGGCTGGCTCAGCTTCAGCCTCTTTTGCAGCTTTGGACTCAACTTGTTTCAAAAGCTTCTTCACTGCAGGGGGAGGAGGAGGGGACAGCACTGACAGGGAAGAAGAAAGACATTAAACACTGCAGAGCACAGTAGCCCCAGGCCCTGACTACCCCTGCCCCTGCCTCCACACCTGTTCTTGGCTCCTCTTCTTGCTCCTCTTGCTCCTCCCCCTGGGGGATCTGGACCTTGGCAGGAGGCTTCACCGCCTTCACCTTGAACTGCTGTTGCCCTGTAAGTACCCATATGGTCTTCATGGTTACCAATGTTGGCACCAGCCTGCCCATTTGGGATCCTGGATGGATGGGCCACACCCCCTGGCCCAGGTTAGGGGCACTGGCCAAGTTTCTGCACGGGACTCCCCAGCACTCTCACCCATCTTCTGGAAATAGTCCCGTTTCTGCTGGAAGCTCCTGGGCTGCACAGGCCTGTCTTCTGCCTCCTCTGGGATCCCCTCCTGGCAGGAGGTAGAAGGGAAGAGCAGCCATAGCCAGTCACACATGACACCCCACTGGGCCCGAGGGCCTGGGCTTACCTACCCATACCCCTCACCCCAACCCTGGCATCCTGTTTGAGGATTCAGTTCCTCACCCTCAGGTAGGTACCCCCCGATTCTAGCTCACGCTCTGGCTCTTCCTGGGGGGCAGGGGGTTTCTTGGGCTTGGGTGTGATAGCTGAAGGTGGGGCCTGGGATGCAGTCCTCAAGGCCTCAGCCTGGTGCTGGTGCTGGCGCTGGCGCTGCTGGGTCTGCTGCTCCAGGGACAGGGACATGGCCTGGGTGGTCATCTGCTGGGCCTGAAGGGGGAAGGATGATGAGTCAGTATAGACTCCTCTCCCCTAGACCTGTCTTCCCCAGCCCTGGGGTGTTGCGCCCTCACCAGGATCAGTGCCTGCTGGTTGATGAAGTTCTGCTGCTGGACTGCCAGCTGCCTTGCATCCAGGCTGGGGAGCAACGGCTGCGGCTGTGGGTGTGGTGGCACCACCATGGCTGCCAGGGTAGCCAGAGTGCATTAGAGCCACAGCCCAGGCTCAAGGCCCTCCACCCACTATGCACTCTGGACTCCTGGGAGGATGCTTCCCATCCAGTCCCAGAGCTGACAACTGCTGTCTTGAGAAGGGACACCAGTGCCCCAGCCCAGCCTTACCTGGCATGGCAGGGCCCGCGCCCATGGCTGGCATCATGGGTATGGGTGCAGGCATCATAGCTGGCTGGTATCCAGGCATCTGCATCATTCCTGGGTACACTAGGGGAATGGGGCCCTCCATGTCAGTTCTTACCTGGGCCACATATGGTCCAGCCCAGCAAAGAGAAGAACATTGACCCCCAGGTCAATTGACCCACCAATTACGACTGCCTGGGGGTGGGGGAGCTTGGAGGCCCTGGATGGGACACGAGCCCCACACTTACCCATGGGGTAGCCCTGCTGCATGGGTCCCATGGCGCCGCCTCCCTTCATGCGGCCACTCAGAGCCCAGCCTTGTTCTAGATCCTGAAGACACAACGGTCACAGGGTCAGAGCCAGAAGCTGGAAAAAGTGCATGAGGCAGGAGCAGGGTCTGTAGGGTGTGCAGGACACTCACACTGAGGCCTGGGGACAGGACTGGCTCAAAAAGGTGCTCCAGGAAGCCCTCCAGGCTCCCAGCCTCGCCTGCAAAGCAGGGAGAGGGTTGGTGAAGCCGCCGGGGGTGTGGGGCTACCCATGCTCTGCTAACTGCAGGTGCCCAGACCATTCTTACCCGTACGGCTCCTGCTAGGCAATGTCGGGGCTGGACCTGGTGGAGGTCCTGGGGGCAGTGAGGGGGCCTGGACACCAGGGGCAGGGGGGATGGCCTCAGCTCTGCAGGAACAGGAGAGCAAGCTGAAGGGGTACCCAGGCTCAGGCAAGAGGTGGAAGCTGCTGTGGCGGTCACCCGGCAAGGTGGGAGGGCCAGACTTGCTGCCGTTCCTGTGAGCCCGTGGGTGTGACAAGGTGGCCATGGAGGTCACCAGCAGGAGCAGAACAGGCATGATGGTAAGGCACTTACGAGCCAAGGGGACTGATGGGGTAGCTGCATGGACCGGCTGGGTCCCCCAGGTCCTCCGTCTGGCCAATCAGGTCCAGCACAAAGTCGCAGCCAGCCAAGTCCTGCCATGCGTCTCCAGAGTGCAGTGACAAGGACCAGCCACGGGGTGGCGCCTCCAGGCCTCTGGGTGGGATAGGGGCATGGAGTGGGGGGTGGTCATTGAGGCAGGTGGCCATCCCAAAGGGGCAAAGACCAAAGAGTGGGGGGTGGGGAAGGAAGGGCGGCCCTGGGAGTGCCCCTCTGGGCAGCTGGGACGGCTCTCCTCCGTCGGCACCACATGCCCTGCACCTAGACATCAGTGCCAATGCTACAGCTACTTGCCCTGTTGGGTTAGAGCCCAGGTGCTCATACACCCCTCACGTATTCTCCACACCTTGTTCCCCATCTGTCTCTATAATCTGGACCCTGCCCACTGACATTCACACTTGGAAGCACCTCCTTCCTGCCCCTCTGAGGGAGAGAAAGCTGGGGGAACAAGGAGGCAGAAGGACAGGACGATGGTTAGCTTTGGTCACACTGGTCCCCTCCAAGATCCCATACTTGCTCTGCAGGATCCACCCAGCCAGTTGCTCCCCCGTGGTCCAGGACTCCACCTCAGCCGAGTAGCACTCCTCTGCAGGGTGGGGTGGGACAGGAGTGAGGGGTGGCAGGGCCACCGGACAGGAAGGGGCTGCTGACCCACAGCGTCCCCAAGCAAGACAGAGGGGAGATCAGGGTCACCAAGCAGGGGGCAGGAGGAAGGCTAAGGGAGGAGGTCTAGTGTGGGGGAGGGGTGAGCTGGCCCCACTGTGGGCCTGGGGATGCCTCGGCAAGAGGTGGTCATCACCGTTGAAGGTGAAGACATCCAAAGTCATGCGGCCCCGCCGCCATCCAGCCATCCACTCCAGCTGGGTGGGTGGGTGAGCCCGAGCATCCCCCAGCGCCAGCTGTGACTGCTCCAGGGCCCCCAGCAGCTTGTGCTGGCACAGCGCTGCCATGCCCTTGGGGGCCTGGTCAGACACAAACCTGTAGGGACATCACAAGGCTACTGTGGAGGTGGGATGGTCTACTGGCCCCTCCTGCCAGGCCCCTACTCCCCAGAGCCCTTACTTGAGCAGCGGCTTCTGTAGGGCTGCTGTCGGGGGAAAGGCACTTAGCAAGATGGCCATGAGGGCCCAGCCACGCTGGCTCTGCTGCTCATCTGGGTTCTGCCAGAGCTGGGCAATGAGCTGGCTGAAGAGCTCATCCCGCAACCCTGGCTTGCGCTGCCCCTGCCGCACCAGGTAGGTGCCCATGATCTGCCTCTGCCAGGATGGCAGGGATCCATCCCCCAGGAACCGCAGTATCTGCCAACACAGTGTGGTGAGGACAGGACATGCAGGGCCACCATGTGCCCATCCTGTCCCTGCAAGGGGCCACCTTGTCCCCTTCTGATATGCTACTCACCACCTTGTTGATGTCCAGGGCACGCTGAGGGTTCTCGCCACCCAGCCGTGTCAGGGGCTTGGCCAGGGGCTGCCCTGGGCTGGGCAGGGATGGCTCCTGCAAGGGAAGAGGGTGACATAGTGCCTGAGGAGGGGCTGGCTAGAGGATAGTCCTGAGGGACCCCCATGGGAGCACCTGCCCGGGGGATGGAGAGGGTTGCATGCAAAGCCATTGCAGCAATGCATCTTAATGCTCTCTGACAAGAAAATTGACACCCATATACCCAGAACTCAGAAAACATGGAAAAGGATAAAGAAGAAAATAGAAACGATCTTTAATATCTCACCTCCAGAGATAACCATAGTTAACATTTAGCCTTTTTTAAGAGACAAGATATTGCACTGATGCCTAGACTGGAATATGGTCGTGCAATCATAGCTCATGTCAGCCTTGAACTCCTAGCCTCAAGCAATCCTCCTCCCTCAGCCTCCCAAGGATCTAGAATTGCAAGCGAGTGCCACTACACACACCTATTTTTTTTAAAGCCTTTTTTTTAGAGATGGGGTTTTGCAATATTGTCCAGGCTGGTCTCCAAGTCCTGGCTTCAAGTGATCCTACTGCCTCAGGCTCCCAAGAAGCTGGGGCTACAGGTGTACACAACTGTGCCCAGCTCTTAGTCTCTTTCTCATTTTACTTTCTATACCTAGATATATACACCCTCTTTACCGTTGATTTTAAACAAATTTAGGATCATACTACATGTGCAGGTTTGAATCCTGCCTTTGTATTCAATGCCGTATCCTAGACAGTTTCCCTTGTCAGTAAACATCGGTTAATGACATGACGTCAGTGGCAGGGAGATTCAGCAGGTGCAGCAAGGGTGTGGCAATGCTGAATGTCAACACGGCAAGATACGGTATTTTGAGTCAACGGATATTTTCAGAGCAATTCATCTGCATCCAAAGCCCCAGTGACCGGAGAAGGGGGAGGAAAAGCGGAGAAGGAGGGAAACGGTGCGGCTTCTGCCTAGCAGGTGCAATGTAAGGGGATGGCTGGGGCCAGCAGAAGAGCATGGGCAGGGGGTCCACCTGAAAGCCGATGGAGACGAAGCTGGAGAAGGGGAACCGGTCAATGTCTGGTGGGAGCGCCAAGCTGGGCCGAGCGGGGACTTCAGGGGGCATGGACTCTGTGATGCTTCCAGCCAGGGCATCCTGGTGGCCTGGGAACAACATTAGGAGACAGCCCAGGTGTAGTATAGCCATGGCGCCCCCCATCACTGTCAGACGGGAGCCTAGTAATGAGTTCAGGGGGCCTGGACCACAGGGGACAAACCCACCACAGAGAAAAGGGACCAGCAAAGGGATCCTGGAAAAGCACCAATGAGACTCACCTTCTGCTGTCTTCAGCATGACAGCCAGCTCAGCCGGGATCTCCAAGCTCCCCAGCTCCTGGCAGGGGGGACCAACTTATCCAGGAACCAAGGGAGGAGGCCTGGGGATCTGGGGCGACCCCTCAGCCCCAGGATTATAAACAATCCTCCGAAGACCAAGCTTTCTGACCCTGAACGCTCAACTAGAGAGCCCCAAAGACCCTCAGAGGAAAACCAGGAGCCCTGGAGTGTCATACCCCAGTTCTCTCTTAGGTGACATAGTGGATATCCCTGAGGGACAGAACCCACAGTGACACCCTGGAACCCTTCCCCCAAGCCAGGCCACATTCAGCACGTTCATATCCCAGCATAGAACTCCTCCAGCTCCCAGGTCACCTACCACGCTCGGCATTTTCTCCGAGGCCCTGTCGGCAAGCCAGCCACACCAATGCCCGAGCTGTTGGGGGAGATGCAGGAAGAGCTGATGCCTTGTGTGGAGTCCTTTAGGGGGTCCTCCCCAGCTCCATAGTTCAGCTGCCCCTGCTGCCCCCAGGAGGCTCTGACATCAGCAAAGGAAGAAGAACAGACCCAGAGGGGCCAGCTGCCTGGCAGTGCAATTGGTCCCCACCTGCCCCTCACCTTCCAGACTCCTTGCCAGCCTCAGTACTTTGGGCATCAAGGCCTGTCTGCCAGGGTACTGGGAAGAGGACAGGAAGAAGGGAAGAAATTGTCCCAGGGGACAAAGTCCAGCCAGGGAGGGGCCAGAAAGGGGGCAGCATGTGGGCACTGACCTTTGAGCTGCTTTATGGCTCTCAGATT
Organism: Perodicticus potto; assembly: GCA_963574655.1. Classification (NCBI taxonomy): domain Eukaryota; kingdom Metazoa; phylum Chordata; class Mammalia; order Primates; family Lorisidae; genus Perodicticus; species Perodicticus potto. The sequence continues at coordinate 2,541 of CAUYRH010063016.1, read as the reverse complement.
GGAGTCACTGGGCAAGAGAGAGGAGCAGAAGGGCCCCAAAGGAGGGTTGGAGAGGATGGGAAGGAACCCCAGGCAGGAAGGGAAGAGCCAGGCTCTGGTGGACCCAGCAGAGATAAAGGAAGACAGAACCCTCTGGGGCTGATCCCAACCACACAGAGAGAAAAGGGAAGAGCCCAGCAAGTGATGGCCTCCGAGGCCACAGTCCTTAGGAAGCTGGGCTGAGAGTGTGGTAACTACTGAGATGTGGCCAACTTGTCAGCTAAGACTGCCTGGCCTCTATCCTGAGCTTCCCCAGTCCAGCAGCCCCACCCAAAGCCCATACCTGCTGTTTCTGTCGCCTCCAGAGCAGGGGCCGGGCCACCAGGAGGACGGTGTTCAGCTGTCCCAGAGCTGCTCGCCGCTGGAGGTACCGCTTCCTGGATGCCGTGAGGAGGCAGGAATGAAGAGCCCAAACTTACACCTCCTGCCTGGCACCCAAGTTCCCTAGGCCTAGACATTCATGTAAAAACTGATGCTGGCTCACACCTATAATCCCAGCACTTTGGGAGACTGAGGCAGGAGAATTGCTGAAGGTCAGAAGTTAGAGACTAGCCCTGGGCAACATAGTAAGAACTCCCATCTCTACAAAAAAATAGAAAAATTATCTGGGCATCGTGGTGTGCCTGTAGTTTCCTCTACTTGGGAGGCTGAGGCAGGAGAATATCTTAAGTCCAGAAATTTGAGGTTGCTGTGAGCTAGGCTGACACCACTGCACACTGGCCCAGGCAACAGAGTGAGACTCTTGACTCAAAACAAAACAAAACAGCAAAAAGACCACAATCCTGACTCTGGAGCAATGAAGTCCTGGATGCTTAACATGAGGAGCAGGAAAAGAGCAGGACACTATGAAACAAGTACATCAGGCTCGGTGCCCGTAGCACAGTGGTTATGGTGCCAGCCACATATACCAAGGGTGGCAGGTTCAAACCCAGCCCTGACAACAATGACAACTGCAACAAAAAATAGCTGGGCATTGTGATGGGCACCTATAGTCCCAGCTACTCGGGAGACTAAGGCAAGAGAATCGCTTAAGCCCAAGAGTTTGAGGTTGCTATGAGCTGTGACGCCATGGCAGTCTACTGAAGGCACCACAGTGAGACTCTGTTTCAAAAAGAAAAAAAAGAAGTAAATCAGAGGCTATTTAGCAAAGGGAGTAAGGCCTGACTCTGGAGCCAGACTACTTTGTTACTCTGATCTTGGATAAATTACATTTCCTCTTTGTTTTTTGTTTTTGAGACAGAGCCTCAAGCTGTCACCCTGGATAGAGTGCTGTGGCATCACAGCTCATAGCAACCTCCAATTCCTGGGCTCAAGCGAGTCTCCTGCCTCTGCCTCCCATGTAGCTGGGACTACAGGCAACCGCCACAAAGCCCGGCCATTTTTTGGTTGCAGCCTTCATTATTGTTTGGCGGGCCCGGTCTGGATTCGAACCCGCCAGCTCAGGTGTACGTGGCTGGCGCCTTAGCCCGCTGAGCCACAGGCGCCGAGCCTACGTTTCCTCTTTGTACTCTTCATGGTTTATTTTCATTATCTGTAAAATGAGGATTATTGTATATAATACCTGCCCCAAAATAAGATTAAGGAATTGATAGATGTAAGGATTTAAAACAGTCTGTGTTACGGCGCCAGCCACATACACTGCGGGTGGTGAGTTTGAGCCTGGCCCGGGCCTGCTAAACAACAATGACAACTGCAACAAAAAAATAGCCAGGCGTTGTGGTGGGCGCCTACAGTCCCAGCTACTTGGGAGGCTGAGGCAAAAGAATTGCTTAAGCCCAAGAGTCTGAGGTTGCTGTGAGTTGTGATGCCATGGCACGCTACCTAAGGCTACATAAGTCAGCCTCTGTCTCGAAAAAATAAATAAATAAAATGAATATTATTGTATATAATACCTGCCCCCAAATAAGATTAAGGAATTGATAGATTTAAGGATTTAAAACAAAGTCTGTTATGTTAATATTATTTAAGAAGCAGAACTTAGGCTCGGCACCTGTAGCACAGCGGTTACGGTGACAGCCACGTACACCGTGAGTGGCAAGTTTGAACCCGGCCCAGGCCAGCTAAACAACTGCAACAAAAAAATAGCCGAGCATTGTGGCGGCACCTGTAGTCCCAGCTACATGGGAGGCTGAGACAAGAGAATCTCTTCAGCCCAACAGTTTGAGGTTGCTGTGAGCCATGATGCTAGAGCACTCTACCAAGGGGACAGTGAGACTCTGTCTCAAAAAAGAAAAAAAGAGGCTCAGCGTCTGTGGCTCAACGGGCTAAGGCGCCAGCCATGTACACCTGAGCTGGCAGGTTCGAATCCAGCCCAGGTCCGCCAAACAACAATGATGGCTGCAACCAAAAAATGGCCAGGCGTTGTGGCGGGCGCCTGTAGTCCCAGCTACTTGGGAGGCGGAGGCAAGAGACTTGCTTGAGCCCAGGAATTGGAGGTTGCTGTGAGCTGTGATGCTACAGCACTCTATCCAGGGTGACAGCTTGAGACTCTGTCTCAAAAAA
>CAUYRH010063012.1:0-40287 GCA_963574655.1 Perodicticus potto | reverse complement strand
AGCCTCAAGCTGTCACCCTGGATAGAGTGCGGTGGCATCACAGCTCGCAGCAACCTCAAATTCCTGGGCTCAAGCGAGGCTCCTGCCTCCGCCTCCCAAGTAGCTGGGACTACAGGCGCCCGCCACAACGCCCGGCCATTTCTTGGTTACAGCCGTCATTGTTGTTTGGCGGGCCTAGGCTGGATTTGAACCCGCCAGCTCAGGTGTTCGTGGCTGGCACCTTAGCCCGCTTAGCCACAGGCGCCAAGCCAATTATAGACAGCTTTAAGAGGATAGTTAACCACCTGTTATGGCACCCTCCTTTACTTGCATTTTTTTTCCCTTTTTTATCTCTTGGTGAGAATTTGGGAATCTGTTTATTATATCAGAGGTTATAAGGAAAATAAAAGGTGTAGTTGGCTGGTAAAAGTCAAGAACCCCCTTAGATAAGACTAAATCTACAGGTCATTGAGAGTTGTTCCTTGACTGTACTTTAACTCTTTGTCCTCTTTGATTCATTCTTTTTGCTTTAGTGGCTTACCCGGATTGCTTGTAGGTGTGAGATCAGCCATGAGCTCTGTTGCAGTTTTGACCCAAGAGAGTTTTGCTGAACATCGAAGTGGGCTGGTTCCGCAACAAATCAAAGGTGACAGTTCCTTTGTGTGCTCTTCTTGTTAACTTGTAAGGCACTGCTCCCTCCAAATCCTCACCAAATTTCAAGCCCTTTTTAGAAGTAACTTTTGGCCTTGTAGTCAGGGGCAGGCCCTGCCCATCCCTAGCACTGCTGTGTGTGCAGGTGGGGTCAGCCGGGCATGAGGGAATCGGTCAGACACAGTGAGTTTTAAATTGTGGGCAGCTTTCTGGAAAGCTAAGGAATTTGATCAGTGGTAATTAATGTTATTCTTTTCAAAATCGCTGTTTCCCACCTGTGCTGAGCTAACCCCTGGGCTGTGAAGTGTCCCAGCGCGTTGTCAAGCCCTCTGTGAGGGCGACTGCTGAGTCCTGGCTTCTGTGCTCTTGGAGCAGCGGCCCATCAAGGGCAGTGCTGTGCAGAAGAGAGTGCTAGCCACACACATAATTTATAGTTTCCTGGTACCTATATTAAAAAGAACAGGTAAAATTGATTTTTATGTATTTTATTTAACCCAAATGTAAAACTTTGTAATTGCAACGTCTTTTTAATGTAAAAAACAAAAGACTGCTTTCATGTTCTTTTTTTACTTTAAAATCTGGTGTATATTTACAGTTAATAGGACATTTCAATTCGAATCCTAATCCTTGATCTGTTTTTAGATGTCATAAAAATTTCATTTGAAAGATTGTTCTATTTCAGGTTACTCCAAACATTCTTAAAAGTTTACCAGTATTAGGTGTTAAATTAAAATTAATTAAAAGTTGAAATTCACTTCTGCAGTCACACTGGCTGCTTTTCGCAGGCTCGTTGCTAGTGGTGGTGTGCTGGGCCGTGGTGCCCTTGAGGCCCTGGCTGGCTCTGTTGCATGCCTGAGGCCTGAACCTTCCTGTTTAATACACCTGCCCTGTGAAGTCTACGTTGTTTTCTTTTCTAGAGAGGGAAGATGGCATTGGAAGAATCCAGCCACCTGTCCCATCAGTACTGTCTGGGGTAGCACAGTCATACGGTTAGGAAGTGGTGAACTGGTACTGGGACATAAGTTGTCTGGTCCCAACTGTCACCACCAGTTTTCAGTGCACTTCCTTCCACAGCATTATCTGTTGGGCCTTTCAGACAGTACTCCCCCTGGGGGCTAATGGTAATCCAACACATCCATACCCTAGTTCTCATGAAGATCATGGTTCTGGGTTAAAAACATGAACACTCAGGCCAGGCACGGTGGCTCAGGCCTGTAGTCATAGCACTCTGGGAGGCTGAGGCTGGAGGATTATTGGAGCTTAGGAGTTGGAGACCAGCCTAAGTAAGAGCAAGACCTCATCTGTACTAAAAAATGGGAAAAGTAACCAAGCGTTGTGGCAAGTGCCTGTAGTCTCAGCTACTTGGGAGGCTGAGGCAGGAGGATCACTTGAGCACAAGAGTTTGAGGTTGCTGTGAGCTGGGCTGACATCATGGCACTGTAGCCTGGGTGACAGAGTGAGACTGCTCCCCCCCAAAAAAAAATTATTAGAAAAAATCATGAATACTTAGGGTACTATGGAAGATGGAAATGATTACTAATTAGGAAACCTCATTTCCACAGATCTTACTGTTCCCTGCCTTGAGTTTAAGGAAGAGCAGAGCCAGCAGTTCCCATGGGAGTTATTGTCAACATTGTACATGACAGTGGAAACTTAAGAGTTTACCACTAAGGTGGTTCTCACAAGTGCTGCTGGGCAGCACCATTATTTTATTTTGCAAATTTAAGGGCCTGCTTTTTGCCCAGCATTGTCATAATTGTGATTTTTCTTTTCTTTTTTTTTACTGTGATATTAGAAGACTCTTGGGAATTTAAAACTTGCTCTGATGCAGCTGCATTCAAGGGGTCACCCCAATGGGGCAGGAGGGGTCTGACCTATGTACAGAGGAAGCTGTGTACACGGGGAGAGTTGGTTGGAGAAGGGCATCCCTGCCCACCCCTGGCACACACCCGTAGAGGTGCTGGCCCTGGTGATGCAGACCCTTCTCATTGCTGCAAATGAGGAGCTAATGATGAGAGGTGGGAGGTGGGGGCCCCTGGGAAAGTTGGTTTTTGTTTTATTTTTAACACTAGAATCTTGGAAGTGTTATTTCACACAATGCTGATAGTAGTGTGTGTCCTTTCATGTGTACTGGCCGGTCCAGTTGCTACTTTAAACTCGGAAGAGGAGAGTGATCCTCCCACCTACAAAGATGCCTTCCCTCCACTTCCCGAAAAAGCGGCTGGCCTGGAAAGTGCCCAGGAACCTGCGGGAGCCTGGAGCAACAAGATTCGGCCCATCAAGGCTTCCGTCATCACTCAGGTAGAAATGCCACTCTTTTTAAACTTATCCTTCCAAATAGGAAGTGTTAGCCTCTGTTCAAAGGGCTCTTCAAGTGGCTGGAGGGAGGGTGCCTTCGGCTGTGCCCCTGCACCTAAGGGCCCAGCTCATCAGACTGACAGGTCCTCTCTGCTTTTCTCGTCACTCAAGCCGTGTTCCAACTGCTGAAGCCGTTCCTTCCATGTGACCAGATCCATTAAGAACTGGTCTCTCTCTACCCTTGACCCGCTTTGTTGAAGCAGTTAACCCATTCCTTGTTTTCCTTCACTTAGTCCTCTCTGCTGCCTGCATCAGAGGCAGCAGCAGACTTCAGGGGTCGTGTGTGCACTGCTTGCTCCCCTGAGCTCCCTTCCATGCACAAATAAGTCTTGCATGAACTCTAACTGCATCCCTGTTCTTCCATTGTTAACGTGTTAAACGCACCACTGTCCCAGTGGTGGTTCAGGCCACAGACCCAGGTAACCCATCCACCCTCACTTGCTCCTCTTCAGTCCATTCTCCACAAAGCAGTTGGAGGGCCCTAAGCCCTGGGAAGAACATGGACTTCCTACAGCCCTCTGTTGACTCCCACTGCTAGGCGGACTGGGGCCCTCTGCTATTCTGGTCAGACTCCGCTCCTGCCGCCGCCTTGCCTTTCCTGCCTGCGCACCCTGGCTCTTCCTACCCCCTGGACAAGGGCTATCTTGGCCAGCCCAGGCACACTGGCTGCACCCCTTATATCTTTGTGTGCTGGGCTCATGACCCTAGGCACTTTCTCTTTATCCTTTAACTGCTTACCCCAGGGCTTGGATCAGCACCTGAGGTGAGGTAACCTGCTCTCTATTATTTGATTTCTTACCTGTCCCTTTTCTGATCTTTTCTGATTAGGTGTTCCACGTACCCCTGGAGGAGAGAAAATACAAGGACATGAACCAATTTGGAGAAGGAGAACAAGCAAAAATTTGCCTTGAGATCATGCAGAGGACCGGTGCTCACCTGGAGTTGTCTCTGGCCAAAGACCAAGGCCTTTCCATCATGGTCTCGGGGAAGCTGGATGCTGTCATGAAAGCCCGGAAGGACATTGTTGCCAGACTGCAGACACAGGTAGAACTTCACTCTGCCTGTCGGTGGGACAGCAGCGTTCAGAAGCTCTAGGCATTTGTAGGGAAAAAGTACTACATTAATAATTGACTCAGATGTCCATTTTTGCTATTTGAGTGAATGAACTGAAAATTAATTTTTGTCATTCTGGAGACAAAGCCTTAGATGTTGTCCAGGCCAGGCCAAACTGAAAGTTAAAGTCTTGCCTCAGAGTTTGAGACACTTAAAAGAACTGGGCTTGTTGGGTGGCTTTCCTGTGGCATCGAAAGGGCGTTTGTTCAATACGCATTTCTAGGCCCCAAATTCAGGAGATTACAAATTCAAGTTTGGTTTGGTTTAAGCCAGTTCCCTGGTCCTTAGCAGTCAGGCGTCAGTATTTAGACTTTAGACTATTGTTTTAAATGGGTGAATCTGATGGGTTTCTCCTGAAGTGGTAGCATTAAAGACCAAGAAAAATTCAGAGAATCTTATTAACTGTGGCATGACACTATCATGCTACGTGGGTTTATTTACAAGTGGGGATTCTACCTGCTGCAGCTGAGCCCTCACAAGCTTGGAGCCTGACTGGATGGGGCCCTGGCCCAGGGAGGAGCAGCACTGCCAGGTGCTGGTCTAGCTTTGGACACTGACCCAGGTGGTGTGTGAGGATAGAACCGGCCCCAGCTGGCCTCGTGGAATTAAATCAGTGTTAGGAAGGTTAAAATGGTCCCTGTAAATTGTTTCATCTTGTAGTTAGTGTATAACAGGCTCCGAAATTTGTGCTGTGTGCTAGCTAGTGGACATTTGAGCATTCATTTTGTGATCGAATGCAGTGGGGATAGGAACACGCCACTTGGTATATGGATCTTTAGAAGACCTTTGTCCGTAGCACAGTGGTTATGGGGCCAGCCACATACACCGAGGCTGGTGGGTTCAAACTTGGCTTGGGCCTGCTAAATAACAATGACAACTGCAACAAAAAATAGCTGGGCATTGTGGCAGGCTCCTGTAGTTCCAGCTACTTGGAAGGCTGAGGCAAGAGAGTCACTTAAGCCCAGGAGTTTGAGGTTGCTGTGAGCTGTGATGAAACGGCACTCTACTGGAGATGACATAGTGAGACTCTGTCTCAAAAAAAAAAAAGCAAATCTCAGGCACACCATCCCCTCTAAGTACTGCAGTAGGGCACTTCTTTTTACTGCATGCATATAATGTAGTCACTGTGCCAGTGGCTTACTTAAATGGATAATGGCTTCTGAATATCATGTCCATTTTGACCCAATCTATGTTTAGACTTTCCTCATTTTCTCAAACATGTCTTTTCCAGTTCGTCTGTTCAAATCAGTGTCGAAACAAGGTCCCCAGGTGGCATTTGACTGAGTCTCAGGTCTGTCGTCCTTTAACAGGAACCCCACTTTCTTTATTGCCATTGATTTGTTAGGGAAAATGGATGTTTGATTTGATTAAACTGGGGTTACTCTGGGGGCTTGGTTACTTCCACATCCAGCTTATTTGGTGAGAGAACTTTGTGGATGGAGCTGTGTGCGGGGTGCAGCTGCCCTGCCAATGCTGGTCTGAGATTGGTTGGGAGTACACCCACATGCCTTCAGTTAATTTGTCGGTTATTGAGTTCCTTATCCTTCTTTGCTTAATGGTTTTACCATCCATTGGTGATTACTGCCTAAAATCATGAAGGGTTGCAAATGATGGTTGTCTCATTTTACATCCCTGCTCATACATGAGTTGACAGTTTTGTAAAGAACTTTCTTTCATTAAAAGTTGAGTGAGAGGTGTGGATAAATAACTGATCCTTCCTCCTATCAGTTTTTTTTGGGGGTGGGGGACAGTCTCTTTTGCCCTGGGTAGAGTGCCGTGATATCACAACTCACTGCAACCTCAGTCTCTTGGGCTCAGCTGATCCTCTTGCCTCAGCCTCCCAAATACTGGGACAACAGGCATCCGCCACAACGCCCGGCTGTGCCAAGAGTTCGAGGTTACCATGAGCTGTGACACAATGGCACTCTACTCAGGGAACAGAGTGAGACTCTGTCTCAAAAAAAAGAAAGAAAAGGAAAGAAATGATATTTCTAGCTAAGGTGGAAAATGATAAAGTTTTAAAATCATTCAAACTACTTCTTTTGTCTGAATTATCCTGTCATTTTGCCACATAGGTATGTTTGTTTCCCTTGATTTTCAATGTTTTACGTGTTTGCAAGGTGAAAGCTGCATGGTAAGGTCCATTCAGAGACTCGTCCCCCCACCCTCCTTGCAGGTGACCATTCCTGGCCCTTGTTTCTCCCTCCCTACTTGTGTCTGAGAATAAAAGCAAAGTGCAGCTTGCTCTGATCCTGCTCTGCACCTGCATTTCCCTTAGTGTTTTCTGGACACTTCTGCATCTCAGTGAGCAGTGATTTCCTCGTTGCTTCTGCAGTCATGCAGCACGGGTTCATGCAGTTTATGCAGGCGTTCCTGGGCAGGAGCATTTGGGTGCTTTCCAGGCTCTTGCTGTTGCCCATTATGTCACAGCACAAATTGTGTGTCTGTCCTGTTCCCTGTTTGCCCAGTATGTCTCGGGTTGATCCTGGAAATGAGGTGCTGGGTCACAGGGTAACCGTGGGTGTGACTAGACCGTTTGCAGCTAAACCCCTTCCTTGGGGATTGTGCATCCGCACTCCGCTGGCTGCGTGCCAGGCTCGTCAGATAATGAGGTTTTTGCCAGTCGAAGAGGTAACTGAATATGCTTTTAATTTGGATTTTTCTGATGAGCAAGGTTGAGCATCTTTTTAGTATCTAAGAGCCATTTGCATTTTTCCTGTGGAATGCCTGTTCTTTTGCCCATTTTTCTACTTAGTTATTTATCTTGATCAGTTTTCAGGAACTCAATATTTTAGGGCTTTTAAAACCCCCTTCATCAGCAATAAAAGTTAGAAATAATATTTTCAGCCAGGCATGGTAGATCACACCTGTAATCCTAGAACTCTGGGAGGCCGAAGTAGTTGGATTACTTGTGCTCACAAGTTTGAGACCAGCCTGAGCAAAAGCGAGACCCCGTCTTTCCTAAAAATAGAAAAACTGAGGCAAGATGGGCTCGGCACCTGTAGCTCAACCAGCTAGGGCACTAGCCATATACACCGGAGCTGTATCTGGGTTCGAATCCAGCCCAGGCCTGCCAAACAACAATGACAACTACAACCAAAAAATGGTCAGGCGTTGTGGCAGGCTGAAGCAGGAGAATTGCTTAAAGCCTAAGAATTTGAGGTTGCTGTGAGCTGTGATAGCCACAGCACTCTACCCAAGGCGACAACTCAAGACTCTGTCTCAAAACAAAACAAAAAACTGAGGCAAAATGATTGCTTGGGCCCAAGAGTTGGAGGTCGCTGTGAGCTACAGTGCCGCGGCACTCTATGCAGGGCGACAGCTTGAAACTGTCTCCAAAAAAAGAAAAAAAAAAAAGTTTTCCAATTTGTCATCACTTTTTCGATCTTTACGTAGTTTGCTATGTGAAAGTCTTATTCTTACATAGTCAGATTCATTACTCTTTTATTATTTTGAGTCATTATGAGGAAAGTTTATAAATATTTTCTTCTGGTACATATGACGGCATTCTTACATTTTAGTTCCTGATCTCTTTGGAATGTGTCGCGAATGAGGTGAGCCCCTGACCCAGTTTCATCTTGTTCTATGAGGCTATCAAGTCGCCAGCACCATTTTTACAAGCCAGTCTCCCCCAGTGACTCAAGAGGCTGCTCTTGTCACGTCCTAAATGTTTGTTCACCTTTACTCAGGTCTGTTTCTGGGTTTCCAATTCTGATCCGTTGGTCTGGCTCTCTGTGTATAGTACTTACTTATTTTTTTAGTAATGGTTTTATATGTTTTAATATCTAGTACTAGAATCACCTCTACCTGCATTGTTCTTTCTCAGGGTTTTCTTATCCTTGATTTTTCTTTTTCTTTCTTTTTTTTTTTGAGACAGAGTCTCACTAGTTGCCCTCGGTAGAGTGCCATGGCGTCACAGCTCACAGCAACCTCAAACTCCTGGGCTTAAACAATTCTCTTGTCTCAGCCTCCCAAATAGCTGGGACTACAGGTGCCTGCCACAATGCCCAGCTATTTTTTTGTTGCAGTTTGGCCAAGGCCGGGTTCGAACCCACCACCCTTGGTATATGGGGCCGGCGCCCTACTCACTGAGCCACAGGCACCGCCCTTATCCTTGATTTTTCTATCATGCAGCTTTTATAATTAGCTTTTTGAAGTTACATTAATACTTTTAAATTAATCTTGGTCATTGACATCTTGAAATGGAGTCTTGTGAACTTCTGGCTTCACACAGTCCAACACGGAGGAGGTGGGATCACAGGCCGACTGTGCCCAGTGTGTTCTCTAATTTCTGATGGGTGTGCTCCACCTTGTGTGCAGGTATTTCCTTGTTCTTTCTTTTACCTATTGAAAATAATCCTCTTTTTCATTACGTTTTTCTAACTGGTTGTTTGCAAAAGTGTAGTCTGTTGACTTCTGGATTCTACCTGTAATAAAGAGAATTTAATGGAGTCATAGTTTTTTCAGGATTTGGGGTCATATGCTTCTTGTTGCCTGGCCTTTGTGGCTATTTCATTGTCTCCTGTCACCTTCTGTGCTAGGAAGTGCAGATGCACTGGGACTTGCTCTTGCCTGGCACTGTGGGCAAGCTTCCTCCCTGTCTGTTGCTTCAGTTCAGATTCTGTCGATGGGTTGAGCATGATGGGCAAGAACAGGCCAGGGTGGCATTCCATCCAGAGATTGTTCTGGGGAAGCTCCTTCTCCCAGAACATAAATGTTTTATTTTCTTTGGTTCTCTTTTTGGTGTAGGCCTCAGCAACTGTGGCCATTCCCAAAGAACACCATCGCTTTGTTATTGGTAAAAACGGAGAGAAACTTCAAGACTTGGAGCTAAAAACTGCAACCAAAATCCAAATCCCACGCCCAGATGACCCTAGCAATCAGATCAAGATCACAGGCACCAAAGAAGGCATCGAGAAAGCTCGGCACGAAGTGCTGCTCATCTCTGCCGAGCAGGTGAGGCTGTGTGCCCTGCGCACCTGCCCAACAGCTGGCGCCGAGTCCTGGGCACACTGAAGGCCTCTGACTCTGGGAAGCCCTGTCTGTACCCACATCATCTGCAGAGCCCTGTTCTCATTAGTCCATCCTGTCCTTTCCAGGATAAACGTGCTGTGGAGAGGCTAGATGTGGAGAAGGCGTTCCACCCCTTCATTGCGGGGCCATATAATAGGCTTGTTGGTGAGATCATGCAGGAGACAGGCACACGCATCAACATCCCCCCTCCCAGCGTCAACCGGACGGAGATCGTCTTCACTGGGGAGAAGGAGCAACTGGCTCAGGCTGTGGCTCGCATCAAGAAAATTTATGAGGAAAAGGTGTGCATGTCTCGTGGCCAGAGGTTGAGCCAGCATTTGGGTCTAGAGATTTACTTCAGGCCCAGCTTCACCCCATAGCCTTTAATCCTTGGACAAGATGCTTATTCTCTCTCTATCTCAGTGTCCAGTTAGAGACTGGTGCCCAGGCCTCCGGTTGGTGAACTTTGTCTTCTGAGATGTGTTCCTTAATTTAGGGAGAAAACTCTTGTTTTCAAATTTTCCAGGGTAGCTCAGTTTAGGGTGACTACACTGAGGGTAAACCCAGTCCTGCAGCAGAAGCAGAGCTTCTGGGGATTGCCTGGTCATGTCCTTTACTTTCTGGGGGCCTCCGTACCCTGGGTTGCCTTGGGCTCGCCTCATACTCTTTTGGCTGTGATGTTCTGTTCCCACCTGCCCATCTCTATGCCTTTCCTTGTGGTACTCTTATTTAGAAAAAGAAGACCACAACCATTGCAGTGGAGGTGAAGAAATCCCAGCACAAGTATGTTATCGGGCCCAAGGGCAATTCGTTGCAGGAGATCCTGGAGAGAACTGGAGTTTCTGTTGAGATCCCACCCTCGGACAGCATCTCCGAGACAGTGATACTTCGTGGCGAGCCTGAAAAGTTGGGACAAGCACTGACTGAAGTATATGCCAAGGTAACAGCCTCTGTGCACGTCTCCAAGGTGAATTCTGAAGGGTGCTTTATGATCAAGGTCTCAATTAGTAAGTCCTGAGGTTGGACACAGTGAAGGGGCTGGCTTGGCAGAGCACTCAGCCCTGGGTGACAAGTGAGCAACCTGGTTCTTATTTTGACTTTGCAAGTCCACATCTATTTTTCCATTTTTGTCAGGCCAACAGCTTCACCGTCTCCTCTGTCACTGCTCCTTCCTGGCTTCACCGTTTCATCATTGGCAAGAAAGGGCAGAACCTGGCCAAAATCACTCAGCAGATGCCAAAGGTAAGGAAACATTTTAATTTGTTTCTGGATTTATCTTGTTTCCTGTCATCCCATTTCCAGTATTGTTCTCTTACTGTTTGTCCCATGGATAGCTTTGAGATGTGTTCTTTGAAAGCGCAGTTTTCAAGATCAGTTGTCTTCTTTTAACATAATCACCCTCCAGGGCAAGCTAAGGGAGTGTCACTAAGTTTACTAAATATTTTAAGAAATATATCTCATGTAGTGATTGTGGTGTGGTAACTTCTTAGTCGTCTGAAGAGCAAAACTTGTATATACATTGTGTTAAGTGTGAGTTTAAAGTCTTTTCTGTTTACCAAAGGAGACAGCAGCCCCCAGGAAACTTGCAGAGAAGGGAATCCAGGGAGCCCAGCCATAGTGTTCTATTCCTGTTCTGTTGAGACTATTTCCAGTTTACTTTTTAGTCATTTTACTTTTTCTAGCTTCGCACTCCTGGTTCACACAGTTACAATTGCTCTGTGGGTCCAGTCTCCCTTCCTCAGGCCCGGACCCTGAGTGTGATGTCAGTGGTTGTGGGGCAGGCGCAGCGCTGTCGGCTGACGGACAAGCAGACCCAAGACACCCAGCCTCCTTTTCACCTTTGCCTGTTGCCTGCGGGTGTGACTCTCCTCCTCCTCATTTACAAAGCAGTTTGGGATTAGCTGCTGCCCCCGGGAGCACCGTGGGCCCTCTGAGGACCAGTGGTTGTGCACTGGGAAAGGAGGGGCTGTAGCTGTGCCGTCGGGGCTCAGCTAGCTCTCTCTTTGTTTGGCATGACAGGTGCACATTGAGTTCACAGAGGGAGAGGACAGGATCGCCCTGGAAGGCCCCACAGAGGACGTGAATGTGGCCCAGGAGCAGATTGAGGCCATGGTCAAAGATCTGGTGAGGTGCCCCTTGGGGTGTTCTGTATTCTGCTGGCCAGGGAAGCTCCAGTGGGGTGAGAGTGAACGGGAGTCTTGTCAGTCAAGTCCCCAAAGGCAGGGTCCCGGGGCACCACAGGTGGCCTCGTCAGGCAATGCACAGACTCTGCAGCAAAGCTGGCTGAAGATCTGGAGAGAAGTAGGTAGAGGCTTTTTGAAAAAAAGGTCTTTTGTGGGGCCACAGAGCAGCCTCACAGTTGCTGCCACGTGTAAGAAGAGGTAGCAGTTGGCAGCGTCTGGTGTGGTCCTCACCTTTATCTGGATAACTAGGCTCGTCTTATGGACGGCAAGGCCCATCTGGGCTGACCACTGTTCCGGGCCTCTTGCAGATTAACCGGATGGACTATGTGGAGATCAACATCGACCACAAGTTCCACAGACACCTCATCGGGAAGAGCGGAGCCAACAGTGAGTAACTGGCAGGTGCCAACGCACCCCGGGACCAAGGAGGAGCCTGCTGTGAGGACTGGGGTGTCTTGTGTGGGCAGCCCAGGCCACATTCCTGGTTATGGCGGCTCCCTGCTGTTGGAAGAGGTCATTTGGCTTTTCCCCTGTGGAGCTGTGGTCCCATTGGTGCTATTGGGCCTGTAGGTGAACCGCCACTCCCTTCAAAAATGGCCCTACCCAGCCCCCCGGGTAAGCCAAGGGGACATCTGGGAAAGCGTGCCCACGACGACATGCTTTGAGTTTCAGCCAGGCCTGCGGGCTCCAGCCCACCAGTGTCTGTGCTACAGAAGGTGCCTCTGATGGGGAACTCACCGAGGACTAAGAAGTGGCTGTGTGCATGCCCAAGCCATTCAACTTGAGCAGCAGTGTCACGTTGGCCCCCAGGCTCAGCGTCTGCTCACCCGTGTCAGGTGCAGGTGTAGCACAGGTGTGTGGTGGCATCAGGGACATGTTGAAGTGAGTGCTTGGCGGCGAGTCTCACTGCAGGCCTATCCCCCACATGGCAGTGCTCACCTGCTCTGTGCTGCCTGCAGGTGGGAGCTGGGGCTCACACCCTGTCCCTAGACTGTGCGGTGGGCAGAGGACCTTCCCTTCGGTTGTGAGACCCTGGCCTGTGACAGTCTGACTAATCTCCGTGCAGTCCACGGGCATTACTAGTGAGCACAGCTGCTCGGCACACCATGGCCTGTGTGGCAGTGCACTCGGGCATCAGCCTCGTATGCTTCGGGCACCTCTCAGGACAAGACTGAGTGCCTGCAGCACACACTGTGCTAGGTCGGGCTTGCTGTCTGCATGCCACTTCTGTGCTTTGCATTGGGTTTTGGTCCGCTGTGGTGTTGCTTAGATAAAAAGTGCAAGGAGGAGCAGTGGTAAGGTTCTGCTGTGCAGGAAGGAGCAGTAGTGAGGTTCTGTAGGGGGACAAGCAGTCACTGGGTTTGGTTTCTGCTCCCAGAACTTACAGAACTACTTAGTTTAGTATAGTCTGGTCAGAGTCATGTCTGCTCTTTTGATCCAGTTGCTCACCTGTGTTTTGTTAATCTGAAGTCTCCAGCCGGGGCCCCGTGTTCCTCGTCCATCTCCTTGTCGTACGCAGGCCCTTCCTGGCAGCCTCTGCCAGTGGAGAATGGTGGTCCTTCCAGCAAGCTTGGCTTTGCCTTGCCAGGCAATGGGCAGAATGCCCACCTCATTTCTTGGTGATGGGGGTCTCTCTGGGATTGAGGGGCCTGGATCTCAAACTGAGGGTACTTTGTGTTTTCTGCAAAGAAGGTGGGGCAGGGGGATTTGCAGCCACGCTTGGTTTGCAAAGACAGTGAAGCGGCATGGGTTGGATCTGAGCTAGAGAGGGCATCTCACCAGGCACCAGCTTGGCCACAGTATGGCTCTCAGAGGGGCACTGGGCACTTTCATCTCGAGTTGCTGTGTGTGCT
The DNA here is from genome assembly GCA_963574655.1 of Perodicticus potto. Lineage (NCBI taxonomy): Eukaryota > Metazoa > Chordata > Mammalia > Primates > Lorisidae > Perodicticus > Perodicticus potto. The sequence goes on along the minus strand of CAUYRH010063012.1, from coordinate 27,137 downwards.
TTTGAATACCCTGGACCAGCTAAGGCTCATGTCCAGGCCACCAGTCATTTGAAGCACTCAGGGCAGCATCCACTTGGGGTTGAGGCTGGAGGCCGTGCTCTGGAAGCTTGCAGCCTGGGTGAGGACCGTGACGGGATCTCATTCTAGCCAGTGGAAAGTCTCCCTTTGGAAACTGTCCATCACTGTTGGTGAATGGGATTCACCAGGAAGGTCACTCGGGCATCAGCCCTACTCTGCTTGGCTGCCAGTCACTTGTGGAGTATTGCAGGCTCCATGTCTAAGACGTCTCTCTTCTTGGTTCCTCAGTAAACAGAATCAAAGACCAGTACAAGGTGTCTGTGCGCATCCCTCCCGACAGCGAGAAGAGCAACCTGATCCGCATCGAGGGCGACCCTCAGGGTGTGCAGCAGGCCAAGCGTGAGCTGCTGGAGTTGGCATCCCGCATGGTGAGCAGGGCGGGCCCTGGGCGGAGGCTGTGGCTGCGTCTGCCGGGCCCTGGTGCCCAGTGGCATGTTGGGTGTGCAGACGAGAGAGCAGAAGCCAGCACAGCCGAACAGGGTGGGTGTGGGTCTCACTCCAGCCACATTTCTTTTTTCCTCTCCTGGCACCAATGTGCCTCATCCCCCCTCACTGCCTACTGGGCTAGAGAAGCGTCTAGACTGTGTGATGGGGTCTCGCCCTGGGGCTGCCTGGGCCTCAACTCCAGAGACTGCCAGAACCATTCTGGTCACGGTCCAGTACTCAGAGGTGCCCCAGGTGGTTCCCACCCACAGCCATACTTGAGACTTCTCCGCCTGGGCTGCACACTGGGGCTGCGGGTGCTGCTCAGCAACCTGTGCAGTGCTGAGGCTCACTCATTCTCACCCCAAGAGGGTCAAATGCACACACCCACATGGTGATGCTCGTGCTTGGTGCACGTGGGAGCCCCTGTGGATGCTTGTGGCAGCACCTTTGCCTGACTGGGGTAAGGAAGGAGCCCCAGGGTCCCCGTCATCCCCTATCCCAGGCATTCCCAAGTGCCCATGTTAGGGGTCTCAAGTTGGAGGACCTCTTGCATCTCCCTCAGCCATAATCCAGGGTGTTCTATGGCTTTCCTTGAGCTCGCTCCCTGGCCTGTACCTTGGATTCTCCTCTTGTCCTGGCTATCTTCCAGGCCACTTGCTCTGGGTTGTCTTACAGACTCCCCAGAAACTTTAAAATGTTGGTAGGCCAATGGCGTTCTTCCTGGGTTCTAGGCCTGCTTTTTCCCTCTATTTCTTTTTTTTTTTTTTTTTGAGACAGAGACTCAAACTGTCACCCTGGATAGAATCCTGTGGCATCACAGCTCACAGCAACCTCCAATTCCTGGGCTCAAGCGAGTCTCCTGCCTCTGCCTCCCAAGTACCTGGGACCACAGACGCCCGCCACAACGCCCGGCCATGTTTTGGTTGCAGCTGTTGTTTGGCGGGCCTGGGCTGGATTCGAACCTGCCAGCTCAGGTGTATGTGACTGGCACGTTAGCCTGTTGAGCCACAGGCGCCGAGCCTTCCCTCTATTTCTTTTGACATTTCAGTGGGACTACAGAGGAGGTTGAGAACCACATGGTTCCAGTCCCATGCTGAGCCTTCTTTCTTTTTCTTTCTTTCTTTTTTGAAACAGAGTCTCAAGCTGTTGCACTGGGTAGAGTGCCATGGCATTATAGCTCACAAGCAACCTCCAACTCTTGGGTTCAAGTGATTCTCTTGCCTCAGTTTTTCTATTTTTTTTTTTTGTTGTTGTTGTTTGTTTGTTTCAGTTTTTGGCCGGGGCCGGGTTTGAACCAACCACCTCTGGTATATGGGGCCGGCGCCCTACTCCTTTGAGCCACAGGCGCCCCCGTTTTTCTATTTTTAGTAGAGATGGGGTCTTGCTTTGGCTCAGGCTGGTCTGGAACTCTTGAGTTCAAGCAATCCACCTCCTCAGCCTCCCAGATTGCTAGGATTATGCCTGGCCTTGAGTCTTCTTTCTTTTTTTTTTTGAGACAAAGTCTCAAGCTGTCACCCTGGATAGAGTGCTGTGGCATCACAGCTCACAGCAGCCTCCAATTCCTGGGCCCAAGCGAGTCTCCTGCCTCCGCCTCCCAAGTAGCTGGAACTATAGGCGCCCGCCACAATGCCCAGCCACTTTTTGGTTGCAGCCGTCATTGTTGTTTGGCGGGCCTAGGCTGGATTTGAACCCGCCAGCTCAGGTGTATGTGGCTGGCGCCTTAGCCCATTGAGCCACAGGCGCCGAGCCGAGTCTTCTTTCTTAACTACTCATGAGGGAAAGTGGCTGAGCCATGGCTTTCAGGAGGGATTGCTCCCTGCTCTACAGATTGCTGAGCCTCAAGGGAGAGCCAGACTCCCTCTAGGTCCAGGTAGAAGCGCTAACTCAGCTGCTTTGAGATTTTCACTTCCATGACAGCGCTTTTGGTCAAAGGGTTCTAGAGTCAGTTCTTCAGTTGTATGTTGTTCAGGAAAGAAACACAACCAGCACAGCTGGGAGTGTGACAATGGCTATGCCGAGCTGTTGCTCCTGGGGCTGCTGCGGATGCCACCTGGGCATCATCTTGCTGCATGGCAGTAGCCTCGCAAGACTGTTCCCAGGGATCCCCAGTGCCTCCTGTATGCTCACCTTGCTGTGATAAAAAACATCACCAACTTTGTGTTTTTAGGAAAATGAGCGTACCAAGGATCTAATTATTGAGCAGAGATTCCATCGCACAATCATCGGACAGAAGGGTGAGCGGATCCGTGAAATTCGTGACAAATTCCCAGAGGTAAAAGTTTCCCAGAGATTCTCTTGCTGTTTAGCTCCTAGGTGATGTGATTCGCTCTTTAGGAATATTTGCTAACTTGGAATCCAGTCCTTCCTATTTGTGCTTAGTCTCCTGATGGTTTGTTATAGGTTATCATCAACTTCCCAGATCCAGCACAGAAAAGTGATATCGTCCAACTCAGAGGGCCCAAGAATGAGGTGGAAAAATGCACAAAATACATGCAGAAGATGGTGGCAGATCTGGTGGGAACTGTTCTATGTTCTTTGTTGTGGGACAGTGTTAGGAAGTGGGGGGTGTGGGGCATCAAAACTGACTTTTGTACCCAAAAGCCCTGCTTGGGCAGTGCACATAAGCCTGGGCCTGGTCCGCCTTCTGGGGAATTGGGACACGGTGGTGACAGCATCTTTCTTACTACGTGGCAGTTAATTGTGGAATTCAAGTTTGAGAGCCCCATTCTCAGGCCTGGTTACCTTGTGTCCTTCAGAGGTCTTTAATCCCTAGGTAGAAAAGCTCCCACCCAGTAGGATGAGAGACATAACACAAGTGAAACAGGAATTGAATTGTTATTTTTCTCAAAGGGGTTTGGAAAGTGAAAGTGATAAGTTGGAAGGGCGTGTGTTCTCATGGACACTGAGGGAGCTCCAGCTGCACTGTGAGGTGATAGTGAGGGTCGCCGGCACCGTGCATGTGGCCATGTCCCCACCAGTGGTGTGTTCCCGAGCATACCAGGGGCTGTGCTGCCCTGAGATGCATGAGGGCCCTTCCTCACTACTGTCCTCCTGGCTATCTGCAAGGATTCCCTCTAAACCTCACGGGAATTTGTGTCAGTTGTCCGCGACATACCAAGTCAGTTAGTTGTGAGGCAAATTATCTCACTGAGCCTCACAACAGACCCCTGAAGGCCAGCAGATGGGAAGGAAAGGTCTGACCGAGTGAGCCCCTGCTCCCTGAACCAGTGCTCGGTCCTGTTCTTGCTGCCCTGTGGGCTAGAGGGCCGTCCTGGACACCCCCACCCCATGGTGGTGACTCCCGCTGTCTCTTGTCTTTAAGGTGGAGAATAGTTATTCAATTTCAGTTCCGATCTTCAAACAGTTTCACAAGAACATCATTGGGAAAGGAGGCGCAAACATTAAAAAGGTGACCAGCCTGTTCCTTGAGTCTTGGCTCTTCCCCCCCAGCTGCCCAGGGCCCTACACTGTTCTGGTTTCAGATTGCAAGGGTGCTTCCTCCCACCCAGCCCTGCACTCGCTGTCTCAACTGTGGGAAGCCTACTCAGCCTCTCACGCTGATCTCTCCCTGTAGATTCGTGAGGAAAGCAACACTAAGATCGACCTTCCAGCAGAGAACAGCAACTCAGAGACCATTGTCATCACTGGCAAGCGGGCAAACTGCGAAGCTGCCCGGAGCCGGATCCTTTCTATCCAGAAAGACCTGGTAAAAGGAGGTGTTTTGTCATGGAGTAAAATCATCAGCAGAGCTTCCAAGGCTCTTGTCTGGGGTTGAGTAGTGCCTGGGGCCCTCACACAGACACACACCCAGATGATCGTGGCTTTAACCTAGGTGGGGCTGACTGAATGGAGGCAGCCTTCTGCTATCCTCACCTCACAATGCTGACAGGGCCCTGCAGCAGTAACTTTGAAAGTAATCATAGCTAAAAGTGTTTGCAATGTTTTCTATTTCAAAAAAATTAACAAGGCCAGGTGCAGTCCGCCTGTAATCCTAGCACTCTGGGAGACTGAGGAGGTGGATTGCTTGACCTCAGGAGTTCAAGACCAGCAAAAGCTGGACCCTGTCTCTACTAAAAATAGAAAAACTGAGGCAAGAGGATTGCTTGAGCCTAAGAGTTGGAGGTTGCTGTGAGCTACGACGCCATGGCACTCTATCCAGGGCGACAGCTTGAGACTCTGTCTCAAAAAAAAAAAAAAGAAAGAAAAAATTAACATAAAATGAACAGGCTTGGTGCCTATACCTCAGCGGCTAGGGTGCCAGCCACATAAACTGGAGCTGGCAGGTTCGAACCCAGCCTGGGCCTGCCAAACAACAGTGACAACTACAACCAAAAAGTATGGTGGGCTCCTATAGTCCCAGCTACTTGGGAGGCTGAGGCAAGAGAATTGCTTAAGCCTGAGAGTTGGAGGTTGCTAATGCACAGGTCTATACCAAAGGCGACATAGTGAGACTCTGTCTCAAAAAAAAAAAAAAAAAAAAAAAAGAACAAACAACACTTATTTGCACTGTGCATTTTGACATCCATGGACCCATCCTCACAACCCATATACTGTATATGTTGCTCCAAGGTGCCCTGTGTCACTCTGTGCTGTACCTGCCCTCCATCCTACTCAGCATCCCCTGCAGCACCCCATTCCCCAGGCATCACCTAGTCTTCCGGCCACAGTAGAAGAGTTTGGATTTTCTGTACTTTGGGGTGAATGGAATCACAGTGTCCACTCATCGGGTCCATCTGCATTCACTTCAAATGATGTCTTGACATTGAGGCAGGTCTGTTTTATCACAGAGTAACATTTCACTGTGGACAGATACTGTTTTCTTTTGTGTGTGTGTGGTAATTGGTGTCTTTGAAGGAGTTTTCTCTTCCATCCGTGTTTTTTAGAATCATCCTGTATCTATCCTGGTGTCCCCTCTCTCATGACACGTGTGATGTACGCTGTGCCCTCTCATCCCTGGCAGTGTTCTCTGCTGTGAAATTTGCTTTAGCTCAGATTAAAGTGGGTTTCCTTTAGAGGCTTAATTTTAAAATTAAATCTATCTCTTTTTTTTTAAATTGTGGTGTTTGCACTTAATTACATTGGTAGTGTGTGTTACCAATATATGTGTTAAGTATCACATACTTAGATGTATTACATATATTTGGCAAACATGGTTAACTGGCATTTGCTGTGATTACCTTTTTTTTTTTTTTTGAGACTAAGTCTCACTTTGTTGCCTTTGTAGCATCACAGCTCACAGCAACCTCAACCTCAGGGCTCAAGCGATTCTCTTGCCTCAGCCTCCCAAGCAGCTGGGACTACAGGTGCCTGCCACAACACCTAGCTCTTTTCAGAGATGAAGTCTCACTCTGGCTCAGGCTGGTCTTGAACCCGTGAGCTCAGGCAATCCGCCTGCCTTGGCTTCCCAGAGTGCTGGGATCGCAGGCCAAGCCCAGCTTTCTCTTTCTCTTCAGCACCTCGTTTTATGGTCACCTCAGGGTTAGTGTCCATTTCAGCTCCCTGAAGTCCCCCCACTTTGTGTTGGATTCCACTCCCCTGGCCCCCAGTCTTGCTTTGTGGAAACCCCACAATACTTTGTTAACCTTTTTGTTTAAACGCTCACTTTTTAAAACGAGATGTAAGTAATGCCCACATATTGGGTATTACATATTTACCCACATTCCCTTCATTCTCATGGAGATCAGTGTTTTCATTCTCCTTCTGTCTGAAGGATGTTTCTTAGCATTTCTCCTAGAGTTTATCTCCTACTGATAAATTCTTTACTTTTTTGTATGTCTGAAATTTTTAAAATTTTCCTTCATTTTTGAGAACGAGTACTGGACATAGATGTTTCAGCTGGTGGCTTTTCCTGACAGGACTCAGACTTCACGTGGGGGTCTGCTCGATAGGCCTCGTCTCTGATGAGAAATTTGGCGTCATCCTGAGCTTGTTCCCTCTAAACGTCTTTTTTTCCTCTGCTTTTAAAATTTTATCAGCAGCTTTGAGCAAGTTGTGTCTTTGTGTGGTATTTTTCATATTTCTTGGGTATTTATTTAGCTGTTTGGATGTGTTGGTTTAGAGTTTTCATCAACTTTGGGAAAGTTTTGGTTACTGTTGGTATTTTCTCTGCCACCTTCCTCTCTCCTCCCCTTCAAAGGACTCCCCTCACCTGGACAGGTCTCATACTGCTGTTTTGTTTATTTGGCTTTCAGGGAGGGACAGCATTGTTTTTTTTTTCATGAATTTTTATTTAGTTTTTATTTTTTTAGAGGCAGAGTCTCACTTTGTCGCCCTTGGTAGAGTGCTGTGGTGTCACAGCTCACAGCATTCTTCAGCTCTTGGGCTTAGGCATTGCCTCAGCCTCTCACTATAGGCACCTGCCACAACACCTCACTAGTTTTTCTGTTTTTAGTAAGAAAATAGTGAGAGAGATGGGGTCTCACCCTTGTTCAGGCTGGTCTCAAACTCCTGAGCTTAAGCAATAATTCTGCCTCAGCCTCCCAGAGTGCTGGGAGCTGAGGCGTGCGCCATCACATCTGACTTTGAATCTTTTCTTAATATCTGTGTTTTCAGTGACTTACCATCTTCAATCTTTCCTTCAGCTTTGATCATAGTGTAGCTAACTACCTGTTTTAGTACTGGGCACGGTGGCTCATGCCTGTGATCCCAGCTCTCTGGGAAGCCGACGTGGGTGGATTGTCTGAGCTCATGGGTTTGCCACCACCCAAGCAAGAGCGAGACCTCCATCTCTTAAAAAAAAAAAAGAAAAACACGGCTCTGCTCGGTGCCTGTGGCTCAACGGGTTAAGGCGCCAGCCACGTACACCTGAGCTGGCGGGTTCGAATCCAGCCTGGGCCCGCCGAACAACAATGACGGCTGCAACCAAAAAAAGGAAAAATGGCCGGGCGTTGTGGCGGGTGCCTGGAGGCAGAGGCGGGAGACTCGCTTGAGCCCAGGAATTGGAGGTTGCTGTGAGCTGTGACACCATAGCACTCTACCCAGGGTGACAGAGTAAGACTCTGTCTCAAACAAAACAAAGAGACAGCATTGCTCAGCCTGGAGTGCAGGGATGCAATCACAGCTCACTGCAGCCTCCAGTGACGCTCCCACCTCAGCCGCCACAGTAACTAAGAATAACACATTGCCACCCTGCACGGCTAACCTGGTATTTATTTTTATTTATTTATTTATTTTTTCAGAGATTCTTACTGTGCCATTCTTGATAGAGTGCTGTGATATCACAGCTCATAGCAACTTCAAACTCTTGGACTGAAGCAATTCTCTTGCCTCAGTCTCCCAAGAAACTGAGATTACCCGGCTATTTTTTTGCTGTAGTTGTCATTGTTTGGCAGGCTCAGGCTGGGTTCAAACCTGGTGTATGTGGCCGGCGCCCTAGCTGCTCAGCTACAGGCGCCGAGCCTAACCTGGTTGGGTTTTGTTTTGTTTTGTTTTTGAGACAGAGCCTCAAGCTGTTGCCCTGGATAGAGTGCTGTGGCATCACAGCTCACAGCAACCTCCAACTCCTGGGCTCCAGCCATTCTCATGCCTTCGCCTCCCAAGTAGCTGGGACTATAGGCGCCTGCCACAATGCCTGGCTATTTTTTGGTTGCAGCCGTTATTGTTGTTTGACGGGCATGGTCTGGATTTGAACCTGCCAGCTCAGCTAACCTGGTATTTTTAATTGGGTATTTTTGTGTTCCTCCGAGTACCTTTTAGCTTTGTGAAATTACTTAAAATGTATTTGCTCCTTTTATGTGTTGCTTTTAAGGTTTGTTAGGTGGGATCAGAGCAGGTTTAGTTTGTCCCAGATATTTCACACACTGAGGTAAGATCCTCGGTAAGCACTACGTCCAATGTCCCAGAAAGCTGAGGCTCCTGAGGACAGTACTGCACCAGGCCCAGCTGTAGTGAGCTGCCTGCACTGCTTTCTGTAATCTTCCTGGACTTTTTTCTTTGGCCTGAGGCGTTTTTCCTGCCTCTCGGCCTGTGAATGGTTCTCAGCTCTCAGCAGTTTCTTGTTGCTGCTACTCTCTTGAGTTCTGGCCTCAGACTCCAGCCTCGTTTGCCCGCTGTGTTGTCGGCTGCAGCAGCAAATCTAGGTGGTCGTGGGACTCTTGTTCCCTGTCTACAGGGTCTTGGAAACCACTGTTCCGCAGTAAATTCAGTCCCTGCTGTGTTGTCTTAGCTGGAAGCAGAATCTTTGCTTTGGTAAGAAAACTTGTATCTGTAGGCGTATCAGCACCATCTCTGCCAACTGGAGACAGACCCTGACCGAGAAGCAAAGTTTGGTCTAAAATTGCCCCCTTGTCTGCTGTGTGCAGGCAGCCATCCCTCCCCTAGCCCAGCACACATTCACAAGGACTCTGGGTCCTGTTGTGTTAAACCCCTCCCAGGCTCTGACTTAACTCTTTTCCCTAGCTAATTTTGTCATGCAAAAATGCGACTTCTTTGTCCTTTCAGGCCAACATAGCTGAGGTGGAGGTCTCCATCCCTGCCAAGCTGCACAATTCCCTCATTGGCACGAAAGGCCGTCTGATCCGATCCATCATGGAGGAGTGTGGTGGGGTCCACATCCACTTTCCTGTGGAAGGATCAGGAAGCGACACTGTTGTCATCAGGGGCCCGTCCTCTGATGTGGAGAAGGCCAAGAAGCAACTCCTACACCTGGCAGAGGAAAAGGTGAGTGCCTCCCCAGGGAGGTGTCTCGGGGTGTGGGCCTTGCCCAGACTGCTCCCTCTTCTCGCTGTAAAACCCCTGATGCCCTTTCTCTGTGGCAGGTCAGAAAACATCTTTATAATTTTATGCCTTGTGATTTTGCTATTACTGATGGGCCTTTCTAAGTCTCAGTGCCACATGTATAATATAGAAAATTTGTCCTTTGGCTTATTAGTTTTTGGGGTGGCTTTACCAAGTGAGATTTATAATATAACTCACCATTCTTCATATATCAGTCTGAGTTTTGACAAGCTTAGTCATGTGACCACCACAGCAATCAAAATTTATTTTCCATCACCTCTGAAATCCTCCATTGAATTGTCCTTGTCCATCTGTCCTGCTGTGTGGATGTTCTTCTGGGCTGTTGTACCCAGTGACACCACAGCTCTGTATGAGACTGGAGGTCAGCTTCAGCTTCAGCTTTGTTCTTTTAAAAAATTGCTTTGGCTGTTCTAGGTCCTGGCCTTTCTGTGTATATTTTGGAGCAGCCTGTCTGTCTCTAGGGGGACACGCTCAGATTCTGGTTGGGGTTGTGTTGAATTTACAGAGGAAGTTGGTGAGGGTGGCTCCCAGCAGGGTAGATCTTCCATGGATCTTCCAGTTGTTTCTCTCCTGTCTCTTAGGTCTTTGACTCTTCATGGGTGGTCTATAATTTTTTACGTGTAGATCTTGCGTGTGTCTTGTTTTTAATGCTGTTGTAAGTAGCATGTTTTTAAATTTCCAGTTACTAGCACATGGAAATGCATTTTATTTGTGTATATTGATCTTCATGGGACTGCTAAATAAAGTTCACTTACTAGTTCAGGTAACTTTTTTTTAGATTGTTATTTTATGTGTGAAAATCAAGTCATCTTCGAATAGGCAAGTATATTTCTTTCTCATCTCACTGTGTTGCTCAGACTCTTGAGTGCTGTGTCATTTGGTGGTCATGAGGAAGGATAAGCTGCCTTTGCGATGGTTGGGAGCAGAGTGCTCACTCTGATGTCAGTCATGGGTCCCTATAGATACTATCAGAGTCTTTTCTAGTCTTTGAGTTTATGGAAATTTTTCGGCGGAAATGGGTGTCAGATTTTGTCTGCTGACGTTACCTGTTTTTATTTGATTGTATTTATATATATATTTTTTTTACGGTTTAGCCAGCCTTGTATTCCTTGGGTGAACCCACTTGGAGTTGTCTCGTACTGTGTTGCTGGATTGGACTTGCCTCATAATGCTGCCTTTTGAGGCTGTCTTTGTCTGAAGAGCAGCAGGTTCTCTCGGAGCAAAGTTCAGCTGGGCAAAGTGGTGTGTACCAGTTGTCTCAGCTACTTGGGAGGCTGAGGCAGGAGAATCCCTCAAACCTCAAGAGTTCAAGTCCAACTTCAAGCAACATAGCAAGACTCTGTCTCTTAAAAAAAAGAGAGATACAGCAAAGTTCAGTTATTTAATGCTGTGCACGGTGGCAGATGTTTCCCTCGCTGTTCTTCATGCTTGAGCCAGGTCTCAGTCCAGAGGAAGGCAGGAGGCACACGTGTGGGCGAGACGTGCAGAGACCGTGCCCTCCTTGCAGGTCTGCTGGAGGCACTGGGGTCTGTGGGCAGGTCCTGATGCTACCATGGAACCTCTGAGGGCTGTTCTCTAAGTGTGCCCATGGTTGGCTCCTGTCTGTCTGAGCTTGAGCTTGGAAGTTTCTATTTTGTATGGGCTGGTCTGTAGCACGTGTTTTGGGAACAGGATCTTGGCCCCAGAGCACTCTGCATGTTGTGGCGCAGAAGTGGGACGGCTTCCTACCCACTGGTGCCTTGCCTTGCCCGCTGTCACCCCCCTCTGGGTGGATCAAGAGTGGCTTGGAACAGTTGGGTCGTTGCCTGTATGTGACAAGACCTGGGTTCTTCATCTGTGTTCTTCCTGTTGGTGTCTTCTGGGTAGCTGTGGAGAACAGCTGCAAACGTGATCTGCCTGGGTATCTGTGTGTTGGGTTAGGTGAAGTGTGATTAGCCATGTTTGGGGGATGCAGGCGAAATGTCAGGACACTAGGGGCACAGTACAGGGAAACTGCACACGTGCCACCATCCTCTGAGTTCTCTTGTCCCCCTGTGCTGTGGTCCAGGTCGGTGGTTTCAGGCTAACTTATTTGGGGTTGGTTTCTGCAGCAAACCAAGAGTTTCACAGTGGACATCCGCGCCAAGCCCGAATACCACAAATTCCTCATTGGCAAAGGGGGTGGCAAAATCCGCAGGGTGCGTGACAACACTGGAGCCCGTATCATATTCCCAGCGGCCGAGGACAAGGACCAGGACCTGATCACCATTGTAGGAAAGGAGGATGCTGTCCGGGAGGCCCAGAAGGAGCTGGAGGCTTTGATCCAGAACCTGGTAGGGATCAGGGCCGTGGCTCCTGGCTCTGCTGGGTGCTATTAGTAGAGTCTCATCCTCTGTTCCTCTCTCAACTCCACAGGACAACGTGGTTGAAGACTACATGCTGGTGGACCCCAAGCACCACCGCCACTTTGTCATCCGAAGAGGCCAGGTCTTACGAGAGATTGCTGAAGAATATGGTGGGGTGATGGTTAGCTTCCCGCGCTCCGGGACACAGAGTGACAGAGTCACCCTGAAGGGTGCCAAGGACTGTGTAGAGGCAGCCAAGAGACGCATTCAGGAGATCATCGAGGACCTGGTGGGTGCCGGGAGGCTCCATGTGGGGTTGCTGTCCCCAGCAGCCACTCAGTGGAGCTGGTGGTCAGTGAGGAGGCACCTACCCGGCCCTTCCTGGTCAGTCATCTCTGAGATGTTGCCACTGAGAAGCAACTTTGTTCTAATGGCAGCGCCACCTGTATAGGGATCACATTTCTTCTCTAGGAAGAAGAAAATGGAATCAAGGGAAGGAAGGTGCCGATGTGCCTCCATGGCTTTTAGAGAGCTTCCCCTTCCTCGTCCCTTCTGGCGCTTCTTGCTGTGGCCCCGGGACTCCCCACTCCACTCATGGCCAATGCAGCCACCTCCAGGGACAGCACCTGGTTTCTGGGACTCAGTTAGGGAAAAAGCCTCCCTTTTGGACTTGCCCTCCCCTTCCATCCACCCAATCACACCTGCAACTCTCCATCTCCTCAGGAAAGGGGGTTGTCCATGTGCTAACAAGGGGCTGTAAGGCATTGGGAAGTGGTCTGAGAAGTTAATTGACACTGAAGAATTTAATCTCTGCTATTTTCTTTTTTCCGTGTGTCCCAGGAGGCTCAGGTGACGGTAGAATGTGCCATACCCCAGAAATTCCATCGGTCTGTCATGGGCCCCAAAGGTTCCAGAATCCAGCAGATTACCCGTGATTTCAATGTTCAGATTAAGTTCCCAGACAGAGAAGAGAACCCAGGTGGGTCCCCATCAGCCCCGGGCTGGCTGTGGGTGGTGGCTGCTGTGGGGGAAGCACTGTGAGTGCACATCCTGACCACCTCTCTGTCTGAACACCTACCGTGTACTCAGGGCTGCCTAAGGCTCTGGGTGACTGCCCTGGTTCTGAAGGGTGTGCTGTGTCAGTTATTCACACAGTGACCACATGGTGACAAGTCCAGAAAAGAACAAGGAGTATGTGGCAGCTTGTCCCCGGGAAGCCCCTCACTGAGATCATAGTTCTCATGACATCATTTAAACAGAATGTATGATGAGTCCTTGCGGGTCCTGCCCAGAGCAGCTGCCTCTCTCCACAGCCCATTGTAGGGCTAGGTCAGCTTCCACCATAGCTGGCCAGAGGGCCCCATCGAGGTGTTGAGCTCCAAGTACCCCTCTTACTGCTTCTGCTTGTGGACCCAGTGACAGACAGTGGAGAGCCAAAAGAGAGTGGTTAGCTGCGGGAAGGTGACCTGTGAGGGGCCTGTTCTCATGTGTTGGTATCTGTCTGATCTAGCCAGTGACTCTGAAACCTGCTGAATTCATTCGATTGGCTCACCTGTCTTGACATTCAGGGAGCATGTCATAATGAAGTCCTATTGTACGCTATTTGTGTTTCATACTTGAATGGTTATTATAAACTTTTATTTTTATGTAATTGCACTGTGAAGAAAAGTTGCAGAGAATTGTGTCCTGTGTGCCCATTGTCCTAGGTCACACGTTTGCTCTCTCATCTCCTTCCCACTTACGCATACCCATTTATTTTTGCAGAATTTTCAAGTGTAGTTTTTAGACATGTCCCTTTATCGATAGTGGATGTGTTCTAAGAACAAGGACGTCCCCTTACGTTATTATGGTATATGCATTAGAATCAGCAGTCACGTTTTGTGACACTGTCATCTAATTTGTGGTTAATGTTCAAATTCTCCGGGGTTTCTTTGGTTTTTGTTTGTTTTTTTGAGACAGGTTCTCACTCTGGTCACTCTGGGTAGAGTGTCGTGGTGGCATAGCTCACAGCCACCTCCAACTCCTGGGTTCAGACAATCCCCTTGCCTTAGCCTCCCAAGTAGCTGGGATTACAGACACCTGCCACAATTCCTGGCTAGTTTTTCTATTTTTATTTATTTTTTTGAGAGAGTCTCAAGCTATTGCCCTTGATAGAGTACTGTGGTGTCACCGCTTACAGCAACCTCAGACTCTTGGGCTCAAGCACTTCTCTTGCCTTAGCCTCCCAAGTAGCTGGGACTGCAGGCACCCACCCCAACGCCCGGTTATTTTTGTTGTTATTGCAGTTGTAGTTGTTTTAGCTGGCCTGGGCCAGGTTCAAACCTGCCAGCCTTGGCGCATGTGGCCAGCGCCCTAACCACTGAGCTATGGGTGCTGCCCCAGTTTTTCTATTTTTAGTAGAGAGGGATCTTACTCTTGCTCAGGATTGTCTTGAAATCTCAAGCTCAGGTGATCCTCAGGCGTGAGCCACCATGCCTGGCCTCAAAATGTACAGTTTTTAAAGCATCCTTCAGAGCTCTGCTTCCACTCCAGACTGTTGTTTTGGGCAGACATACCTGTCCACCTCCCCACTCACCCACCCATGAGTGTGGCCTCCTGATGGGGACAAGTATGGCTGTGGTGTCGTGTGGTCACATGGTCTCCTTTCTTTCCGGCACGTGGGGCTGGTGTGGGTGTAGTGGCCTCTCTGTGACTGTCTCAGTCCATCCATTGCCCTTTCTGAGCCAGCTCATCGAGGCCAGACCACGCGGCCTCCCCAGAGAGCCTGCCTAACCTTGCCCCATACACAGGGACCTACACTGTGCTGCTTTACAGATTAACTTGTCTGAGCATACTTGGTACTCCGCCCTAGTTGCTCTGTTTTCAAGGTGAGGATGTGGGATGCAGAGTTCACAGTCACCATATAGAGCCTGCAGGTTGCACTCAGGCCCAGGAGCCCCACTCAAGGCTGGCTGTGTGGGTGCATCCTGTCTACTCGCTAAGCCCAGACTTCAGCTCCTGGAGGACAGGCCGAGTTTTCCCTCCCTTTTACCACCCAGCACACAATAGGTGCTTCACAGATGCCATGTTCTGAGCAAAGTATGGGGTGTCTTGGAGCAGTTGTCAACTGTCCCCTTCCTCTTGACCCCTAGTTCACAGCATGGAGCCCATGGTCCAGGAGAATGGGGATGAAGCCGGCGAGGGCAGAGAGGCCAAGGAGGCTGAGCCCGGCTCTCCAAGGAGGTGCGACATTATCACCATCTCTGGCCGGAAAGAGAAGTGTGAGGCTGCCAAGGAGGCCTTGGAGGTGCGTTGGGGCTCCCTGTCCTCCACTGTGGGGCCAGACAGCAGGCCTGGGTGGGGAGGAGGGGAGCAGGTGGAGTGGACCCTCGCATCTGCTGTGCCCAGCAAGCAAGGCTGTGGAGGCCCCTTCCTTGGACAGTGGCGTGAAGTCCAAGCTCTTGGCCCCACAGGTGTGAAGGCTGCGTAAGGGTGCTGCTTACAGGGGTCCAAGTGTGGCCTCCAGCCTGTTTGCCCCCAGGCCTGGCTTGGACTGATAAGATGAGCTCTGTGTTTTGTGATGGTGCACATGGACGTGAAGGCAGGTCATGTGGGATGTTTGAGTTAAGGTCCTGGTGGCATGCTGCTTGGCATCGCCAGGTCCATCACTCCACCTGCTACTCAACACAGCCTGACTGCGACTGTCATCCCTGCAGGCTTTGGTTCCTGTCACTATTGAGGTGGAAGTGCCCTTTGACCTTCACCGATACATCATTGGGCAGAAGGGGAGTGGGATCCGCAAGATGATGGATGAGTTTGAGGTAGGGCCCCAGGCTGCGTCATAGGCTGGTGCTGCCATGTCCTGTCCTCTCCTGGGAGCTGGAGTCATCTAGCTGCTTTCCATCCTGTCTGCGGGGGTGCTAGCTACCTCCTGCGGGGCCTCCCTGTCCCTCCCCCTGAGTCTCTGCTGCCCTGCAGGGTTGTCGGGTCTGACCTGTCCCCACAGGTGAACATACACGTCCCTGCACCTGAGCTGCAGTCCGACATCATCGCCATCACGGGCCTCACTGCAAACTTGGACCGCGCCAAGGCAGGGCTGCTAGAGCGAGTGAAGGAACTGCAGGCTGAGCAGGAGGACCGGGTGAGTGCGGCAGGGCCAGTGGGGCAGAGACAGGACGTGGTTCTCAGCCCCGGGGCACACTTCAGGATCAAGGGGAATCCTTAGAGATGTCAGCATCCCAGTTAGAACAGGGTAGCTGGGGTGAGACCCAGGCAGTGCCAGGATGCAGTTACCGTCCAGAGGGCTTGCTGTGGAGTAAGCTGGGGGCACAGCACTGTTGAGTAGTGACAAAGTCGGGCTTTTGTGTTAATTTGGTATTTCTTTTAAAACCAAATTGGAATGGTGCCTCAGACCCTATAGGAAAGGTTGGGGGAGCTCCCGGCTTGTGCCCTGAAGTCAGGGTGGACATGCGACCTGCTGGGTGCTGGCAAGGAGGGCAGAAGCCCCACATGGCCTCGGCAGGGCTGGCAAGCTGCTCGGCGAGGGCAGGTGGTGCTGGGAGTGGCTGTTCCGCAAGGGACCGGTGGGGACAGAGCTTGTGACCTGCTCACACAGTCTGCCTTTCCTGGACTTGGGGTTCTGTCCTTTAACCAGGTCACAACTCTGGCTGCTGATGCCTGGGGCTCTGTCTCCTTGACAATTTTGCTACCTACTTCTATGCCCAAGCCCTAAAAGAACCAGGACTCTTTTTTTATACTCATTTGTCAGACCCGTTGTTCACAGATTGAAAGCCCTGAGCCTGGGGCCTCCCTGCCAGCTGTGCCAGTTCCTGGGCCCTGTTCTCCCATCAGTTGCCAGATGGACTCTCTTGAGCCCTCTTTTGAAAGGTTTCTATGCCGTGTGTGGAGTGGCCAGATCCTCTGGTTTTCATAATTAGCAGATGACCCAAGGTGTCTGGGTCACCCTGGGTACAGTGCCATGGTGTCACAGCTCACAGCAACCTTAGACTCTTGGGCTAGAGAGATTTCCACTGTTCTGGAGCACAGGAGCTAACAGAGGACCAGAGCTTTGTTCTGGGATGACAGCAGGTGCCCTGCTGGACCAGGATGGGTGGGCACTGGAACCCTGTCGGCTGCCTCACGGTCACTTGTTTTATTTGTAGGCTTTAAGAAGTTTTAAGCTGAGTGTCACTGTGGACCCTAAATATCATCCCAAAATTATTGGCAGAAAAGGGGCAGTGATTACCCAAATCCGCTTGGAACATGATGTGAACATCCAGTTTCCTGATAAGGACGATAGCAGTCAGGTGAGAATAACACCCAGGTGAGACACCGGTGCAGCTGGGTCTTTGTTGGTCTTCTTCGCTTACCAAGCCAACCTGCGTGCTACGCCCTGTATACAGGACAGGAGGGCTGACCTCAGAGAGCCAGTCCCTGAATAGCTGAGGCCATCTTGGGCTTTGGGCTGTGTCTTGGCATTTGTTGGGTGGGAGAAATGTCCTCAGCACCATGTGTACTGGGGGTTGGGGGTGCGGGGGCTCTGGTTGGTTTTCTTTTGAGTAGTTGGGCCTGCAGGTGTAGCGCCTTCACACAGACACACACATCTGGGCCTCCAAATATCTCCAGGGCTCCTGGGAGGCAAGTGGGCATGGAGCATCCCCTGCCTCCTGCAGGGTGTAGCGAGGGAGAGGTAGCCCCATTCTCAGTTCCGCTGTGCTCTGCTCTGCCTCAGGCCTGGCCAATCTTCTGAGGACTCAGGGTTGCCGTGGTCTCGCATTAGCCAGCCTCAGTGGGTAGTCTCTCTGGCTGCCTAGAAACGCCTCCTTGGACCCTCTAGCCCAGCAGGGCTCTTGCTGATGGCATGGTGGGCTCCTGCCTGCCTGACTTCCGGTGTCTCCCCAGCCTCTTCCTTTTGAATCTTTTGAGTCACACACACTTTTTTAAAAGTCAGCAGCCAGGGGTGGGGGTGGGGGGGAGAATCTACCTGCAGCCTTACTCCCAGAGTCCTCACCCTCAGGACGTTGCCTAACTAATCATCTCTATCTTGAGAGTTTAGGTCTCTAAAACCCCTCACCCTCACTACCCTTTATTTCCATCTGCTTTCTCACGTAATGATGAGTTCTTAAAGTCATTAGCGTTTAGCCTATTTTAGCAATATTCCACAATTCAGGTAGAGTAGGGCAAGTATATTCTTTGTTATGAGCAGTTTTCTCCAGGGAAAGTTATGTTGGGGGAGCTCGATGTGTGGTATGTGCTGACCGGCTGCAGGGGTCTTTGCTCTGCTCGGCTGATCTTGGGGAAGCACCTGCCCACAGCGTCTTGCTTTAGTCTGCATGGCGGCTCCCAGGCTGTTGTCCTCTGGAGTCTTCTCTGCACTCTGGGGCTGGGTCTTTCTGTGCATCTGTCTCTTTGTTGTTTGTCCTTTCACTATGGCGCTGTCCTATGTTGACGTATATTCCCACATGCCCCGAGCTGAGCGTGTCGGTCTGAGGCCAATGGAGACCAAGCCGGAGGGCCTCAGAGGGAGGCAGGGGCTTGCTGTGGGCAGTGAGTGCCCACTGGGCAGCCTCTAGCACAGAGACACTCTAGGTCACCTGGGCAAAGCAGTGGGAGGCTGAGGGCTTTGCTTGATGTGTCCCCAATGCTGTGCTTCCCAAGGCAAGTCAGGTGCAAGGGTGACAAGAATGCGCCTCCCGGTTCTTGCTGGCAGGTGTCCTTTCTAGTCACCCACTGGACTCTTCTGTGGCTTCAGGGACTGTGGGAGCTGAGGGGTGCTGGTGCTCGCCATGCTTCGCTTGTTTCCCAGCCGCCTGTTTGTCCCAGTGAGGCACCCTGCTTTTCTGACTGCACACCCCTTTCTAGCCCCAGGACCAAATCACCATCACAGGATACGAGAAGAACACGGAAGCTGCCCGGGACGCTATACTGAGAATTGTGGGTGAACTTGAACAGATGGTTTCTGAGGACGTCCCGCTGGACCACCGTGTCCATGCCCGCATCATTGGTGCCCGCGGCAAAGCCATTCGCAAAATCATGGATGAATTTAAGGTGAGCTCCAGCCAGGGTGGGGGGCATAGCAAGTGAGCACCCCACGCTGTCTGGGGGCCACCTGCGTCCTGTGTCGCTTCGTCTGGGCCACTGAACATGCAGGGCTGGAAGATGTGGGTGGGGGTGCCCTTCCCTCGGGCTCTTCCTGGCTCAGTGGTAGTGAGGCTTCAGCCCAGCTGGCCTGCACAGTGACACCCAGGCAGGGGCTGCATGAGCCATCAGGGGGGCAAGACTTGCCCTTAATCTTGGCAGTTACCTAGGGGACTAGGTGAGTTTCACATGAGAGTGAGCAGCCTGTGCCCGGCCCCCTGTGTCTTTTGAGGACAAAGTGCCCTTGAAATAGTCCAGCCTGGTGATTAGGGTGAATTACTTGAAGGAAGGAACAGCTCTGAAGCCAGATTGCTACGTTTTTATAAGTCAGAGGGAAAACTCTTCACTAGAAATAGACATACAGTGGTGACGCTTTGGTCAGAGTCTGCGCTTTGAGCCTCTTAGCTGACAGGTGCTCCTTCCAGGTGGACATCCGCTTCCCACAGAGTGGGGCCCCAGACCCCAATTGCGTCAGTGTGACGGGGCTCCCCGAGAACGTGGAGGAGGCCATAGACCACATCCTCAACCTGGAGGAGGAATACGTGAGTTGGGGGCCCAGTCCGGTCTAGAGGAGCCCTGGTCCGGGGCAGCCTGTGTGCTTCCCAAGGCAGGCCAGGTGCAGGAATGACAGGTGGGCAGGGGCTGTCACACCTTATCAGGGTATATTAAGAGCAGCCTCGGAGCTGATGGCCTGGTCACCACACCCTGTGCCCTGCAGCTGGCCGACGTGGTGGATAGTGAGGTGCTTCAGGTTTACGCGAAGCCCCCAGCGCATGAGGAATCCAAGGCACCATCCAGAGGTTTTGTGGTGCGAGATGCTCCCTGGACCGCAAACAACAGTGAGAAGGTCAGGCAGGGGGGCAGGGGCAGCAGGGCGGCAGCTGCTTAGGAGCCGTGTGGGGGCAGGGGAGCGGCCACTGACACCGTACATTCTCCCCGCACAGGCTCCAGACATGAGCAGCTCTGAGGAATTTCCCAGCTTTGGGGCTCAGGTGGCCCCTAAGACCCTCCCTTGGGGCCCCAAACGATAATGATCAAAAAGCAGAACCTCTCCAGCCTGCTGACCTGAACCCAACCGCACGGTGATGTGCTTCATCCAATCCAGTGGCTGGACGCTCCGTAAATTGTCGGCACTCTCCCCTTCCCGAGGTCTCGCAGTGAAGCCTGGTGTGGCCGGCTGTGTGCAGCCGCTTATTGTGGCCTGGTCAGCGCTCACTTGGGATCAGCTCCCTGGCGCGTGGCTCTGGGCCTCCACCGTTTTAACACTAAGCAAAAGTAATCGAGCATTTCGTAATAACAGACTCCAGCTTCCTGGTCCACCCAGCATGTCAGCACGCTGACCACTCAGCACCACGAGAGCTCCACAGTGTGGCTAGGAGTCGACTTCCTGTGTCATGACCTCAGGAAATAAATTTCCTTGACTTTATAAAAGCCAAAACGTTTCCCTCTTCCTTTTCCACCTCCCTCCTGCCTGTTGTCTAGACCTTCCTTTCCCTAGAGCGTGGTCAGCCCTGCCAGCTGCTGCGCCCATGCAGCAGACAGCAGGGTGGGAGAAGGGCCTGGGTCTGGACACAGGCAGGCCAGTGTCCTAGGGCTGGAGGTGAGAGTGATTCGGTTCCTCAGGTGGTCCTGACTCTACCTGCTCGGGGGTCTGAAAGCACTACTTGTCCCTCAGCCCCACTGCCATACCCACAGCCTAGGACTGGTTATCGCAGCCTGGGGTGAGGTCATACAGGGTGTGCGTGCAACCTGGGTTCCCTGTGGATGTCACCATGTCTTGTCACCTAAGACCGGCAGGAGGTGAGGGACCGACTTTCTCCTCAGGCAATTGCCTTTGGGTGATAGCTCAGCTTGTTTGCACCGCCTGTGGGTCCTGGTGCCTGTTCCAGACCCCTCGTGTCCACTGCTTTCTTTCTACCTCAGCCAGTGGGGTGGTGGTCTCGGGTGTGATTAGTGCCACCCCCACATTTGTCTCTCACTTTAGTTTCTGGTGGTTGTGGGTTTGCTGTGGGGCCGTGTGCCCGAGCTCCACTTCCTCAGCCACAGGTGGGTCTGTGGGGCAACCCAGAGTGTGAGTGCAGGTTCCTGCCCCAGGGGACATCAGGCTGTTGGCCTCGAGAGCTGGGCTGCATCGTCTTGGGGTAGAGTCTGGACCAAGAGGGGAGGCATTGTGAGGCCTGAACAGCTGGGTGCTGACAGTCCCTGCTAGGACCAGGGGACTCCGCTCCCCCTCAGGGACATGGCAGGACATCTGACTGCTGGTCTTAGTGGGTGAGGTGTCCGCCACCCCATCCCTGGCATGGCTGAACAGGAAAGGGTGGTGTCATAGGTCTCTTGAGTCATCTGGTCTTCCAGCCCTACGTCTGTCCCCCACAGAGGTGACAGTGCCTCTAGTGAATTCTCTGCCTGGGTACTTGAGTTCCTAGGAAGCTAACTTGCCTTTCTCACATCCCTCCCCTGGAGGCAGTCACTCTGTCTAATGACTCAAGTTCAGCCAATGGGGCTCTGGCACAGATCCAGGATTGCTCAGCCCAGGTCTGAATTCACTTCTGGGTGAATCCCCACCTGCTCAAGTGGTGAGGTAGGAGAGGAAGCAGGGATGGGAGAGTGTTCCCTTCAGCTTCCTGGGCTCGGTGTCCCTGGATTAGACGGAGCTGACAGACCCGGGAAGAAGTGGGGAAAGTGCTTTTTTGCTTTTCTGTCCCTGGGGAGCTCTAGAGGAGAGACCCCCATTCCCTCCATCCTGTTCCTCCACCCCACTAGTGTCCATTTGACGCTTTCCTGTCTTTTCCACAGTGTCCTCTAGAAACATCAGGCCCCTGCCTCCCCACCTGAAAAAGGCAGATTTTAAATTCTCAACATATTTTTGCACATGTCCATGTAATGCTGAATATCTTGGGTGCATCCCTTCCCTCCTCTGTTCAGGGGTCTTTTTTTTTTTTTTCCTTTTGGGGGAGTTTTAAAAGTTATGGAATGACTGTACCCAGGCCCGTCTTCCCTAAAGCCTCTGATGCTGTCGGGAGAGCCCTAGGCAGGGTGAGTGTGTCCCTCTCTCTTGTATAATGTCTTCCATAGCAAATGTTTCCACAGCTACAATCCATCCCTTGGCCTTAACTTTGAAATTTGGAGATTTTATGCAAACATGTATAAAGGCTCATGAATACGGATGACACTGGAATTTTATAAATTCTAAAATAAAACCCAAAGCCAGATACAATGTGTTGAGACTCGTTTTATCCTCCATGTGTTTGTATTTCCTGTGACTCTGGTGTAACTGGACACCCACAGGTGGCCTCGTCTTTGGTGTCATTCCCCAGTGGTCCCGATGCTGTTGAATGTGTCCTTTGGGGTCTCATCAGCCATGAGCAGGGTGTCCCCCCTGGGGCTGGCTTCCTGTTCTCTGGCTACTCTGCAGCCAACAATTTCTGCTGTTGAGGACAGACACCTCTCCTCTGAGCAGCATGCTGTTCCTGTCTGTCCTCTCTGTCCGATCCATTCTTAGGATCGGCTGTGGTCCCTGGGGAAGATAAGAGGTACAGGGGTAGGCCCTGGCTCTGGACACTGCAGTCAAGCCCCAGGGTAGGGTGTGCTAAGAGGCAGGTGGAGCAAGGGGCCTGGGGCTCCTGCTGCTGAGAGGCCAAAGGTGGGTTTCCAGTTCCACTTCTAAATACTCCTTTACAGAAAGCTACACACTTGCAAAATGACCCCCAGCCAGAAAGGGAACAACCCCACAAGATCACAGAACACATTGGTATACTACTCACTGTCCTTTGTGAAGCTCATGGCTGTAATGTGGATTCCAGGGCTCCACCCCTGGCTTAGTGGCCAGGGTGGTGGGTACTCTGGGGTAGGGGCACACAGCCTCAGCACCCTGGTCTGACCCAAGTGCTGGTCACAACAGTGTATTCACCTGGAAGCTTATCAGAGCACAACCTGAGCATCCTCTTGTGGTTTTTTTTTTTTTTTGAGACAGTCTCACTTGGTCACCCTTGGTAGAATGAATGCCGTGCATCTTAGCTCACAACCTCAAAAATCTTGGGTTTAATCAATCCTGCCTCAGCCTCCCAAGTAGCTGGGACTACAGGTGTCCACCACAACAACGCCCGGCTATTCTTAGAGATGGGTCTCACTCTGACTCAGGCTGGTCTCCAACCTGTGAGCTCAGGCAATCCCAAGTGCTGGGATTCTAGGCATCAGCCATCTCTCCCTGCCTAAGTCCTCTTGTGTTTCAATAAATTTATAAGTAACAATAAATAACAAAGGAAACACACATGGATTTTGTAATAAAGGCTTTGTCCAGCAAAGTCGTGTGCTGAGTGACTGAAGCTTTCCCTGCCAAGTCCCCAGGGTTCACCGGGTCCAGTGAGGGTGTGTGGTCAGCTGAGGCACCAGGTGTGTCCAGCCCCAGCTCCCCGTGTCCCCCTGGCCCTGTGAGGGGAGCCCTTAACAAGGGCAGAGAATGGCCCTAGTACAAGGCAGGTGAGTGTGCGCCAGATCCAGAAATGGGGAACATGGGCACTGTGCTCGGCAACAACAATGTGGTTGTTAGGAGGCCTGTTCTGGGGACAAGTTGGTAGCATCTTAAAAGTGGATCGATGTGCCCGTAGCTCAGTGGTTAGGGCACAGGCCACATACTCGGGGTTTGAACCCGGACCAGGCCTGCTAAAGAAACAAAAAATAGCCAGGCATTGAGCGGTGTCTGTGGCTCAGCAAGTAGGGCGCCGGCCCCATATACCGAGGACTGCAAGTTCAAACCCGGCTCTGGCCGAACTGCATCAAAAATTAGCCGGGTGCTGTGGCGGGCGCCTGTGGGAGGCTGAGGCAAGAGAATTGCTTTAAGCCTAAGAGCTGGAGGTTGCTGTGAACTGTGACTCCACAGCACTTTACGGAGGGCCATAGAGTGAGACTCTTGTCTCTACAAAAAAAAAAAAAAAAAAAATAGCCAGGCATTTGTTTTTTTTTTTTCATTTTTGTTTAGCAGGTGGGCACCTGTAGGCCCAACTACTAGGGAGGCTGAGGCAAGAAAATCACTTGAGCCCAAGAGTTTGAGGTTGCTGTGAGCTGTGATGCCACGACACTCTACCAAGGGTGACAAAGTGAGACTGTGTCTCAATTACATAACTAAAGGTGTATATCTTTTTTTTTCACATTTGAGTTCCACTTCTAGAGCTGTGCCCTCAGGGAACCTATGAAGATAGGCACAGATAGATTCAAGGGTGTTCCAGCATCTGTCATGGCAGAGAAAGAAAATCTGTGTCCCTACCGTAAAAGTGTGATGGAGGGACAGCAGTAAGCCAAGGTAACAGAAGATAATTGGGAAGAAGGGCAGGCAGTAGACGCAAGTCAGAACTGCCTGGCCTGTTAGCCCGTTTGGAAAATAATTACATATAATAAACATATGGGGCAGTGCCTGTGGCTCAGTGAGTAGGGCGCCAGCTCCATATACTGAGATGGCAGGTTCAAGCCCGGCCCCGGCCAAACTGCAACAAAAAAATAGCCAGGCATTGTGATTGGCGCCTGTGGTCCCAGCTACCTGGGAGGCTGAGGCAAGAGAATCGCCTAAACCCAGGAGTTGGAGGTTGCTGTGAGCTGTGTGACGCCATGACACTCTACCCAGGAGTGGTACTCCTGGGTACTGTACTCTATTAAAAAAAAAAAAAAAAAAAAGAACAGAAAAGTTTATGAAAGAACATCCACCAGGTTTCCTGTCAACCTTTCTACTTTCACGATAAAGGGGGAAAATCTCATTCCAAAATCCTCCCCATTTGGATGGTTGCTGTGTGCCAGCCCTCCTGCCACAGGACAGCTAGAAGGACACTGCCAGAGGCTGTTGATGGTGCCTAGGACGGAAAGGGGTCCAGGTTCAAGAAAGACTGGACACCAAGTATCCATGTCCTCAGTACTAGTATGGAGCCAGTAGACGGCCGAACACAGGTCCACACAGAGAAAAACTCAATTCAAGATGGAGGGCAGGGGCAGGGAAGGAGTGGGATGGGTGTGCTCCCACCTAACTGGCACAATGTAAGGGTGTACTGCACACTAATAGGGACCTTACCTAATGCAAACTTTGTAACCTAATTGTACTCTCAACATTAATCTGAAATTTTAAAAAAGATTTTAAAAAAAGAATGGACAAGGGGTTTGGGTGACAGGGTCTGTGTGGACTGAGAGGGTACAGTGGGGAGGCGGTGGGGACTGGAGGGATGTGGGGTGTGTGGCTCCAAGGCTGCACCTCAGGGAAGGCAGGGAGCACAGAGGGAGGCCGGGCTGCTAAGGACCCCAAAGCCCACCGCTTGACTTAGGCTTGGGGGCAGGAAGCAAGAAGACCCTGCCAGGTAAGAGTTATGCAGGGATGCGGGGGGCAGTGTGCACAGCTGAAGCCTGGGTTTCAGAGCCACTGCTGAGGTGGAAGGAGGCACTGGCTCATGGGCATGGGGGTGTCAGAAGGGATAGCTACCCAAAGGCCAAGTGGCTGGCTGGGGGTACTCCAAGGGGACTCCAATGGGGGTTGAGTCGAGGGGGGTAGGCTGCAGTGTGCCTGAAACACTGTCCTCTAGGCAGACTGGCCACCCCTGTGACTTCAGGGCAAGGGACAGGGCGGGGTGGGAGGTTCCTCTCTGAGCTTTGGGCTGGCCATCCTTGGCTCCAAGAAAGGACTGTGAGAGGGAGAGACCAAAGGGAGACTGTCAGGTGGGGGACCCAGCATCTGAGTCAGGGTGGGCTGGGGGCTCACCTCATTCTCCACAAGTGCCTGCTTGGCCGGGTAGTGCTCCTAGTTCACTCTGACCTCTAAACTCAGGGACATTGGGCACCAGGAGGTGATGCCAGGCAGAGGAGATGCCTGCCTCAGCTCTTGGTTACACTGTCCCCCGTTCTGCCCTGTGTTTTGCTCTGGCATCTGAAGCCTGAGGATGACCGAAGGGAAATTATTTTCAAACAAAATACCCTGACAATACCTTTAACTGGGTAGGGTTACCAGGGGAGGATGGGCTGGGTTGCAGTTTGGCCGGTCCCGGGTTGAGTATACCTACCACCCTCAGTATATGGGGCCAGCACCCTACTCACTGAGCCATAGGCACCGCACCAGAAAGTAACTTTTAACCTAGAATTTTACACTGTTATTTGAAAGAACAAGGCACAGAGATTTTTTTTTTTGAGACAGAGCTTCAAGCTGTCACCCTGGATAGAGTGCTGTGGCATCACAGCTCACAGCAACCTCCAATTTCTGGGCTCAAGTGAGTCTCCTGCCTCCACCTCCCAAGTAGCTGGGACTACAGGTGCCCGCCACAACACCGGGACATTTTTTGGTTGCAGCCGTTGTCATTTGGTGGGCCCGGGCTGGAGTCAAACCCACCAGCTCAGGTGTACGTGGCTGGCGCCTTAGCCTGTTGAGCCACAGGCGCCGAGCCAGAGAATATTTTTTATATATATAAAATCTAAGAGCCTATCAACCACACATCTTTACTGAAAGAACTATTAAAAGATATACTTCAGCAAGAAGAAAAAAGAACTCAGAGGGACGGCAGTGTATAAGAAATGATTGTAGGCTTGGCACTCGTAGCTCAGTGAGTAGGGTGCCAGCCACATACACCAAGGCTGGTGAGTTCGAGCCTGGCCTAGGCCAGCTAAACAACAATGACAACTTCAACCAAAAAAAATAGCCGAGCGTTGTGGCTGGTGCCTGTAGTCCCAGCTACTCAGGAGGCTGAGGCAAGACAATCGCTTAAGCTCAAGAGTTTGAGGTTGCTGTGAGCTGTAACACCATAGCACTCTACTAAGGGCAACATAGTGAGACTCAAAAAAAAAAAAAAAGAAAAGAAAAAAGAAATCGTCGTAGACCACAGAAATTAACAAAATACACCAATAACTTTGATGAACAAATGACTAAAAATGTTTTCTTTGGGTGGCGCCTGTGGCTCAAAGGGTTAAGGCTCTGGCCCCTGTACTGGAGGTGGCGGGTTCAAATTCGGCCCCAGACAAAAACTGCAAAAAAAAAAAAGTCCCGGCTGGACCTGCTAAACAAGTGACAATAGCTACTAAAAAATAGCTGGCTGTTGTGGCAGGAGCCTGTAGTCCTAGCTACTTGGGAGTCTGAGGCAAGAGAATGGCTTAAGCCCAAGAGTTTGAGGTTGTTGTGAGCTGTGCTGCCACAGCACTCTGCCACAGTTTACCAAGGGCAACATAGTGAAACTCTGTCTCAAAAAATAAAAGTAAGAATTAAACAAAGGTATGATGTGATACAGTACAAGCAAGACACTCAAGATAGGTATAATAGTACTACTCACACAAAAACTTAAATTTCACCTCAAAAAAAAATCACAAAACAGTTTATTAATTCTTAATAAACTGTTCACTTGTTTAAAAAAATCACAAAACAGTTTATTAATTCTTTTTTTTTTTTTGAGACAGAACCTCAAGCTGTCACCCTGGATAGAGTGCTGTGACATCATAGCTCAC
>CAUYRH010063011.1:0-13272 GCA_963574655.1 Perodicticus potto | reverse complement strand
AGGCCTTCAATAACCGGCCAGTAAATCTTCCCAAAAGGGTGGTGGGCATTTCCAAATGTGGTGTGTTGTTTCTTCTAAAGTCTTTGGTCTGGTGGTAGAATGAAGACCAACCGCCCGCTGGGCCGCTGACCGTTCCACCTGCCGTCGTTCAGGCCTCAGCTCACCGTCCAGGCCCGTTAAGGCCTTTGTCCGTCATTGTCAGGGCTAAGCAGGGCTCGCTCATTAGGGAAAGAGCAGCCACACCAGGATCCGGGTCCGTGCTGCTCCTCGGGCCAAGGAGGCCACCGAACTTGCATTCTCAGACCGGCCTTTTCTGACCCTCCAAAACCTAACAGCCTCCGCGGCGTTCGGGCGGCCGCCATTCTTCTGGCTCGGCCACACCCGCCGCCACCCAAAGGCACTGCGTCCTGGTGGCTTGGCGGGGGCTTCGCCTAGGCCGGGCAGGGTTGGGCCAGGAGACCCGGCGGCCGGCGCAGTCCGGCCTCGGAGAGGCCGCCGCTGTCATCAGGTTACCAAAGTTGGGTTGGGAGAGACGTTCGTGGCTGCTTCCAGGCTTAGGCCTGGCCAGAGGGCAGCTGCATCCAGGGCTCCGGGTATCTGCAGGGCAGTTCTCGGCCCATTCCGGGGGCCCCCCGGCTCACCCGCCCGCCGAGAGCCGGTGGGCCCGAAGCCGGAGAGCCCCAAGGGCCCCAAGGGCCCCACAGCAACCAGTCGACCTCTGCGTCTCACCGCGCTCTCTCGCTAGGATTTTTATAACTATTTCTCTATTGATATTGAATTGGTCTGCTATGTTTCTCAGGGTCTGCCAATGATATTGATGTATAATTTGATGAATTTTTGCAATGTTTTCATCAGTTCTGCTCGTTACTGGCTTCCCTGACCTCTTTTCATCAGTGACACTTTCTCTCCCCTCAGAAAAACATTTAATCCACTTGTACATTGCTGTTTTCTTCATGGCATTATCCCAATAAACTTGGACTAATATGTCCCTGGTTTTGCTTCCACCCTTGCCAAGTATAACAAGAAATGTAATGGTTGCTTGTTGCTCTAATTCAAAGTCTGATATTCTCTTGACAGCACACAAAAACACACGATAACAATAATGAACACTGCTCAGCAATATACTGCCACACCTTGACACGAACACAATTATAAGACACTGATATACTAAGGTTATGAAACCTTACCACGTTGTTCATACAGTGCTCCCAACCTAAGAGCACAGTGACCAATTCACAAACTTGTCAGAGCTCATAGGCTCTGTTACAAGACAAACTTAGTATACCTCATTTGTTATTTTCAAATTGTAATGAACAGTGTGATGCAGTACCCAGATGCTGGGAAGGTTTTGCCTCTACTGAAGTGAATGACCTCACCAAGTCCATGGCCCCTTCTCAGGGCTGCCTGCATCAACTTGGGCCTGCACAGGTCTGACACTCCCTCTTCTTCTTCCCCTTCACCTCCCATCTTCCTTGCTGCTATTTGGAACATCAGAACAGCTCTGAAGGGTCATCCCATGTTTATAGCAAGCGGTCTGCCAATGCTTCTGTTGAGACCCCATTGTAGTTCAACTCTTTCTTCTATCCAGTTGGCTTCCTCTCCTGCCTTTCACAGGTGCTGATCTCCTTATCAAATCTCCTAAGTGACACTGCCTATCTCAGAGTCTCCTTCCTGGACAAACCAACTAGCTACCAAAACAGAATAGAAAATTAAATGTGCTCAAAATGTGTTCCTTTCTCTATTTTAGTTTTAATTTTTATTTGGGATTTTGAAGTAATTTTTTAGAGTTACTCTTTGTGAGGCTGAGGTGGGTGAATTGCTTGAGTTCAGGAGTTTGAGACCAGACTGAGCAAGAGTGAGACCCCATCTCTAAAAATAGGTAGGCATTGTGGCGGGCACATGTAGGCCCAGCTATTTGGGAGGCTGAGGCAAGGGAGTCACTTGAGCCTAAGAGTTTGAGGTTGCTGTGAGCCATGATGTCACGGCACTCTACTGAGGGCAACAAAATAAAACTGTTCTCAAAAAAAAAAAATTAGAGTTATTAAAGTTAAAATGTAATTTTTTAAGACTTTGACATTCCAATTCACATTCTGTGTCATTTCAACATTGGCAAGTGTGATAAATATGTGCCATCTGCACCAACTGTTCATTTTCCCAATTGAGCAAACACTTGATTTTGTTTATAAAATTTTCTTTTTTTTTTGAAGTAGCTTTATTTTTCTCAATACAAAATTAATTACTACTCATTGTAAAATTACAAATCAATTAGAAGTTTAAATAAGAAAGAAAAGAAATCACCTATAATTTCAACAGATACCTCTTACTAAGCTTACAGCAATGTCTGTTCATACTTATAAAGGGAGTTAATGACTGTTTCTTTCTTTGGCCTTTCCTTTGGTCTTGGGCGAGCCTCAGAATTTCACCCATATTTAATCCTGCTTGCAATATTAACTGAAGGAAATTTTCAGAAATTTAGCAAGAGCAGATCTATATTAAAAGAGAATCTAACCAATGAGCAGCAACAGGGCAACCACCAAACCTCATTGTTGAGACTTAATAATGAATAACTGCAATTGATGAGATGAGGTCGCCTCCGAGAATTGGGGCTAGTCTCATGCAGCTGAGAAAACAGCCTGACTGATTAGGAAAAAAGTGAAAGAAAACATGGAGCTGGTGGTTTCCTGAGAAGAGATAGTTTGCACATTTTGGGTTCATTTTTCAAGGCTGTGCATGTTCTCTAAATAGCGTGATAAGGATTGCAAACCTGGGAGGTACAAGGAGGTACCACACCTATGTTGCTGTTGTGAATGCTGGTGTGTTTCCTATGTGCTCTCATAGAACTAAATATACTTGGTGCTGGGATTAAATTGAACTCTTCACAACTATAATAAAGACTTTGTTATCATTCAAGACTCCATACTGATGGTAAAAGATGTAGAATTTTACGAAATTTCCTCCACAGGAATCTCTCTCTTTATTTTAATTTAATGCCCTTTCTTTGTATGGGTCTAGTCAGGTTTTGTTTTACTTCTTCTTTTTTTTTTAATATGTGTCAGGGGTTGGGGAAAAATATGGAATGCTTCAGGAATTTGTGTGTCATCCTTGAGCAGGGGCCATGCTAATCTACTCCGTATCATTCCAATTTTAGTAGATGAGCTGCCAAAGCGAGCACTAGATTTTGTTTTACTTCTAAATCAGTTTTGATAATTTATGTCTTTCTAAGTATTTATCTATTTCATCTAAGTAGGTAGAAAGTTGTTCATAACAGTTCCTTGTAACTCTTCTAATTCTTTTAAAGCAGGTGTCTAATGCTTATGAACTTTGTTGATCTTTAACCAAAAAACCAACCCTTTTGTTTCTATTCATTTTTTTTATTTTTCCTGTTGTTTTTTCTGTTTCTATTCCACTGTTTCTTCCCTCTGATCTTTATTTTCTTCTTTTTACTTTGGGGTTGACTTCTTCCTTCTTGCTTATGGAGTTAAAATATAAGATTTAGACGTTCTTCATTATGTGAGTATTTGAGGCTATGTATTTCTCTGTAAGCACTGCTTCAGCTTCAGTCCATAAATTTTGGTATGTGGTGTTTTCATTTTCACTTAACATGTTTTGCATTTTTCCTTGTGATTTGTTCTTTGACCAACCTATTGCTTAAAACCTGTCATTTAATTCCAATACAGCCATTTCAACTGTTATTTTTGCTCTATGCATACATATCTTTTCCCACTTTTTACCCTCACCTATTGATGCTTTTGAACTTAAAGTACATCATTTATAGATTAATAGTAAGACCTTGTTTTTTATCAACATAGTTATTGATAAACAGTCATGAGTTGAAAAATGATATTTCAATAATGGATTGCACATTTTCTGGTGGTTCTAGAAGATTTTAATGTAACATTTCTATGTTTAGATACACAAATACTTACCACATGTTACAACTGCTTATAGCATTCAGGGAGGGGTATGCAACCTTTTTTCTTTTATTTCTTCTATTGGAAGAACAAAAATTGTCTTGGGCCACACAGTAAATACACAAACACTAGTGAAAGCTGATTATCAAAAAAAAGTCCATGCATTCTTTTTGTGATATCTGACACCACACGATAAGTAAAACAGTTCTCACAAAATTAGCATGTGGCCCTTGGTAACATGATATACAAGTTTGTAGCGTAGGAGCAATAAGGTATAGCCTATGTGTGCAGTAGGCTGTTTCATTAGGTTCGTGTCAATACACCTCTGATATTCACATGAAAAAGTCACCTAATGAGACATTTCTCAGAACTTATCCCTGTCATTAAGTGATGGATGACTGTAGTTGAAATTATCTGCTCTTTTGCAATTTATTTCCTTTATATCTCACGTCTTTTTTTGTTCCTCTCTTCTTCTACTACTATCTTCTTTTGTGTTAAGCAAGTACTTTTTTTTTTTTTTTTCTGGAGACAGAGTGTCACTATCCCACCCTCAGTAGAGCACTGTGGCATCACAACTCACGGCAACCTCAAACTCCTGGGCTTAAGTGATTCTCTTGCCTCAGCCTCCCAAGTAGCTGGAACTACAGGCACCTGCCACAATGCCAGCTGTTTTTTGTTGCAGTTGTCATTGTTGTTTAGCTGGCTCCAGCTGGGTTTGATCCCGCCAGCCTTGGCGTATGTGTCTGACACCATAACTATTATGCTATGCTGGCTGAGCCTAAGCAAGTACTTTTTAATATTATTTTAATTCCTCTGTTGATATTTTGACTGTTTTTAATAAAGATTTTTGCTTTAGGGATCATGACACCTTTTTAATTTTCATAATTCATTTAAAATTAGTACTGACTTAACTCCAGACAAATTTGTGCCAGTAAAGCTCTATTTAATCTTTCCCTATTCTTTTGTGTTATTGTCACATATAAAAGATTCATTACATATATTATAAAATGAACAATACTGTTTTGCTTACAATTATTACTTCAAAAATTTTTCTTTTTCCTTTTTTTTTTTTGAGACAGAGTCTCAAACTGTTGCCCTAGGTAGAGTGCCATGGCATCATAGCTCACAGCAACCTCCAACTCTTGGGCTCAAGCTATCCTCCTACTTCAGTTTTTCTATTTTTTTTTTTTAGTAGAGACGGGGATCTCGCTTTTGCTCAGGCTGGTCTTGAACTCATGAACTCAGGCTATCCACCTGCCTCAGCCTCCCAGAGTGCTAGGTTTACAGGCATGAGCAGGAGCCACCATGCCTGGCCTAAAAAAATTTCTGATGTTAAAGAAATTAGGAAAGGAAAAAAAAAATCACGTACACACATACACACAGGCACGTGCACGCACACACACACACTCACACAGTCTTTTCATTTACTTAAACATTTCCAGTGATTGACATTTTTTTTCCTGTGGATCTGAGTTACCACATGGTGTCATTTCTTTCTTTCTTATTTTTATTTTTTTTTGAGACAGAATCTTACTTTGTTCCTCTTGGTAGAGTACCATGGTGTCACAGCTCACAGCAACCTCAGACTCTTGGGCTCAAACAATTCTCTTGCCTCAGTCTCCCTAGTAGCTGGGACTACATGCACCTGTCCCAATACCTGGCTATTTTTATAGGCAGAGTCCCACTCTTGCTCAGGCTGGTCTCCAACCTGTGAGCTCAGGCAGTCCATCCTAGCCTCCCAGAGTGCTAGGATTACCGGCATGAGCCACCACGCCCGGCCAACATGCTGTCATTTCTAGGCCTGAAGGACTTCCCTTGATTTTCCCTGTAATTAATGTCTGCTAGCATTGAAATCTCTCAATTTTTGTTTTTCTGGGAGTGTCTTTATTTTGCTTATATTTTTGAAGAATAATTTCACTAATGTATAGAATTCTTGGTTGCCTCCCCCCTTTTTTTTCTTTCGGCACTTCGAATATGTTATGATCTCATTCTTTCTAATAAGAAGTCAGACAACAACAAATTGTTTTTTCCTTATATAGGATGAATTGTTTGTTTCTTGCTGTTTTCCAAATTTTCTCTTTTCTTTCAGGAATTTGAGAAGGATGTGTCTGGGTGTTTTCTTTTGTGGATGTATGCTAATTGGTATTTATTGAGTTCCTTGAATCTTGAAGTAAAAGTCTTTCATTAAAATAAGATGTTTTTAGCTCTTCTATCTTCAGACTATTTTCTGCCTCCCTTTCCTCTCCCCTTCAATGACTCTCCAATAAATGTTTCTTGGAATTCTTTTTTTTTTTTTTGGCCGGGGCTGGGTTTGAACCCACCACCTCCAGTATATGGGGCCACTGCCCTACTCCTTGAGCCACAGGCGCCTCCCTGTTTCCTAGAATTCTTCACATTGTCTCACGGATCTCCGAGATTCTATTCCTTTCTTTCACTCCCTTTCTCCTTGGTCTTTGGATTGGACAATTTTTATCAATCTATCTCTGAATCACTGAGTCTTCTACTGTTTCAAATCTGCTGTTGAGTCCACCTAATGATTTATGTTTATCTCAGTTATTATGCTTTTCAATTCCACAATTTCCATTTGGTCCTTTTTTGTAGTTCAATGTCTCTGTTGAGATTTTTCATTAGTTACCTCATTGTAGATTTCCTTCAATTCTTTGAACATTAAAAAAAATTCTTTCTACATACAGTATTTATAAAGCTGCTGTGAAGTTTTCGACTGCTAAATCTGACATCTTTTGACTGTTTTTATTTATCTTTTTTACTGAATATAGGTCACATTCTTCTGCTGTTTGCATGCCTTTTTATATGTATGTGAAAATTAAAAATCTAGATAATAGATTTTTTTTTGAACTTTTGCATTTCATTTTCCCTTCCTAAGGCTCATTGTGCTGGTGTTATTTGTTTTAATAACTTCCTTGAACTTAAACTATGTAATCTCTGATCCCCACAATGTGAAGCCAGTGTTGTTTCTGCTCAGTTTTTTTAAACATTATTTCTTGGTCTTGCTTACTACTTGGTTATCCCTGTGTCTGCATAGCTTAGTGGTCAGGCAGTGATTTCAGCAGACACCTCAGTTCCCTAAGGCTTCCCCATCCATTGTCTGCTGAGCTATTTGTTGATCGAAGAACACGCTCAAAGTCACAGGCAATTATCAAGTCTGTGTTGGTTTTCTCTTTTCCATGGGTCCCCTTGGGTTTCTCCCACAATATGCATAGTTTAGCAGGTAGGCAGGGATGTGTGGAGAGCTCATCACTACTCATTATATCTCTTACTATTGAGTTTGTGTCTGGTGAATAATTCATCACAAATCAGACCTACAACTTCAAACTAGCCAAATTGTTGTCTTTTACCATTCATTCTAAACTAAGACTGCCACTTGCAGCCAGAAATGTGTAGGTTTTCATCCTGCCTGACTCCAAATCAAGTATGGTGTCCTACTAAACAATGAAGGGTGAAGGACAAAGTAGGAGGGGGATGAAACCAACCCGGGCCAGGAGATTATGGACTTACTGCATTCTGATCTAAAACTGTAGCAATTTCTTAAGAATAAACATCTCTCAATTATTTGCCAGATAGTTGTTTTAGACATTCCCCCCTCTCCCCAGTTTTATACTTCTTTTATGCAAAGGGAAATTCTATAACTTCTTCATACCACCATTACCAAAAAATTTCCTTCCATTCAACTTTAGCAACAACAAAAAACATCAATATAATTTTGATTTAAAAAATACACAGGATTTAATATGAAGCAGCAGATGATCTAATACATGCCCACATGAGAGAAAAACTCCAATCAATTCAAGGTGGGATGGGGGAACAAGAGCGCAAGGAGGAGGGGGATGGGTGTGCTCCCACTTAATGGGCACAATGTTGGCCTGTATGACACACCTCTTGAGGGCGGGACAATTATAAGAAGGACTCTACCTAACAAATGCAAACATTGTAACCTAATTCTTTGTACCCTCAAATTAACCTGAAACAATGATAAAAATATATATGCAGAGGATTTGATGGTTACTTATCTAATAGGATAATATAATAACTACCTGTGTAATTAATTCTTTTTTTTTTTTTTTTTTGTAGAGACAGAGTCTCACTTTATGGCCCTCAGTAGAGTGCCATGGCCTCACACAGCAACCTCCCAACTTGTGGGCTTAGATGATTCTCTTGCCTCAGCCTCCTGAGTAGCTGGGACTACAGGTGCCCAGCACAATGCCTGGCTATTTTTATGTTGCAGTTTGGCCACAGCCAGGTTTGAACCCAACCACCCTCGGTATATGGGGCCAGTGCCCTACCCACTGAACCACAGGTGCTACCCTATAATTAATTCTTTATCTAAATATATATCTACACCTAACACCTATTTTAAGCCAATTAGCATCATCTTTAGAGTTGAAACCCTAGAAACTCCCTATAGAAAGGGGTGGGCACATTTTTTTGTGAATAGATCCTTACTATTTTCTCAATTCTGTGAGAATTTTCCTGTTTAGATGGCCCTCGGGGGGTCAGTTTAGGTAATTTGTATTTTTCTAAGAAATCATTCATGTCTTTCATGTAGATCTTCAAATATATTTGCCTGAAGTTAAAAAAAGTTTACAATCCTGTCAATTTCCTCTGTCAGTTATTTTCTTATTCTCATTTCTTATTTTGTATTTATACTTTCTATGTTATAACTAGATTTGGATAGCAACAATTTATCTTTCAATGTTGGAGGATTCATAAACTAGCTCTTTAGATCTATTTATTAGCTGGAAATTTTGTTTCCTAATTTTTTAATTATTGATTTTATCTTGACTAATTCCATTATTAATTTTTCTTATATTTATTTTATAGATCTATAACTTAACTTATTGAATTGGGTGTTTAATTCACTGAATTAATTGTATTTTATTTATTAATTGCTTAAGGTTATAATTTTTCTTCTGAGTTCTAGTTAAACCTTAGCCCATTAATTGATAAAGAAGACACAAATCCCTTCATCCAAATACACCAATTATTGGCATTTCTCCTTTTGCTTTATGCATATTATGTGCTCTCTCTTGCCTCTCTTTTTGTGCATGTATTTGGAAGTAGACTATAAGTTGTAGAGATTATGCTCTATTATCTCCAAAGCCTTATTAGTGTGTATTGCCTAAGATTAAGGACTTTTTATTTCATAACCAATACTATTATCTACCTGATTGTCTGTATTCAGATTTTAGCAACTGTCCCAACATGTCCTTTGCAGCTATTTCTCCACAAAGCTCAGGATCTAATTAATGCAAGGTCATGCTTTGCCTTTACTTCTCATGTCTCCTTAGTTTTCTTTAATCTGAAACATTTAACCAATATTTCTTTCTCATTCTTTATTTTCATGTTTTTGAGGGATGTAGGTCAGTTATTTTTGTGGTATACCTCTCAGTTTGGGTATATTTGGCAATTCATGATAGATTGAAGTTTGGGGGGTTCTTGTTTTCTTTTTTGTTTTTTGAGACTGAGTCTTACTCTGTTACCTTGGGTAGATTGCCATGGCATCATCATGACTCACAACAACCTCAAATTCTTGGGCTTAAACAATCCTCTTGCCTCAATCACCCAAATAGCTGGGACTACAGGCACACGCCACTACACCTGGTTTGTTTTTCTATTTTCATTAGATATTGGGTCTCACTTTTGCTTAGGCTGGTCTCAAACTTTTGAGCTCAAGCAACCTACCACCTACCTGGGCATCCCAGAGTGCTAGGATTACAAGGGTGAGCTACTGCACCAGGCTTTGAAGTTTTGCAGTTTTCATAAGAATACTAGAAAAATACTACTAAGTATATATATGGAGATACATGAGTTTAGTTTGTTCCATTATTGGTAATACTAACTTTGATGTTTAGTTAAGGTTATATGCACTATGTTTCTTCACCATGAAATTAATAGTTTCTTTTTTCTGTTTTTTCAGACAGAGCCTCAAGCACTCACCCTGGGTAGAGTGCCGTGGCGTCACAGCTCACAGCACCCTCCAACTCCTGTGCTCAAGTGATTCTCCCGCCTTGGCCTCCCAAGTAGCTGGGACTACAGACGCCCGCCACAATGCCTGGCTATTTTTTTGGTTGCAGCCATCATTGTTGTTTGGCAGGCCCTGGGCTGGATTAGAACCCATCAGCTCAGGTGTATGTGGTTGGTGCCTTAGCCACTTGAGCCACAGGCACTGAGCCAATAGTTTCTTTATTGATTAATAATTTATAGGTTTTGTTGGCCACTAATGTATCTTCACAAGAAAAGTTTCTGTTCATGTTTCTGTCTCTTACCCACTTTTTAATGGGGTGGTTTGATATTTTCTTATTGAGTTGCTTGAGTTTTTTGTAGATTTCTGGTTATCAGACCTTTGTCAGATGATTAGCAAGCAAATAAATCTTCTCTTACTCTGTAGGTTCTCTTATTCTGTCTTTTTGCTTTGTTGATTGTGTCTTTTACTGTGTAGAAACTGTTGAATTTTATCAGGTCCTATTTGTTTATTTTTATTGTTGTTATGATTGCCATTGGAGTCTTCATGAATTCTTTTCCTAGGCCAATAAGAGTTTTTCCCCACATTTTATTCTAGGATTGTTATAGTTTTGTGTCTTATATTTAAATCTTTTACCCATTGTGTGTTAATTTTTGTGAGTGGTGAGAGGTGTAGATCCAGTTTCAGTCTTTTACATGTTGCTAACCAGTTTTCCCAGCACCATTTATTGATTGGGGAATCTTTTCCCCAGTGTATGCTTTTGTTTGCTTTGCTAGAGATCAGATGGCAATAAGAGGCTGGTTTTATCTCTAGGTTCACCTTTCTGTTCCATAATTCTATGTCTTTATTTTTATACCAATACCATGCTATTTTGATCACTGTAGACTTGTAATATATTCTGAAGTTCAGCGAAGTGGTACCAAATGTTCATCTTCTCTAATCATCAGAGAAATATGAATCAAAACCAACTAAGATATCAGTAAGAATGTCTTACATCATAAAGTTAAAAAAAAACAAAACAAAACAGATGCTGGCATGGATGCAGAGAGAACGGAACTTTTTTTTTTTAATTTATTGTTGGGGATTCATTGAGGGTACAAGAAACCAGGTTACACTGATTGCATTTGTTAGGTAAAGACACTCTTACAATCATGTCTTGCCCCCAAAAGGTGTGGCACACACCAACACCGCCCCCCCCCACTCCTTCCTTCTCTCTGGAGAGAAAGGAACATTTATACACTGTTAATGGGACTGCAGACTGGTGCAGTCTTTATGGAATCCAGTATGGAGATTTCTCAAAGACTTAAAAGTAGACCTACCATTTCATTCTGCAATCCATTTCTAGGTGTTTACCCAAAAAGGGGAGGTTCTTCTACTATAAAAACACATTGTGGTGCCTGTAGCTCAAGGAGTAGGGTGCCAGTCCCATATACTGGAAGTGGCAG
Organism: Perodicticus potto; assembly: GCA_963574655.1. NCBI lineage: Eukaryota > Metazoa > Chordata > Mammalia > Primates > Lorisidae > Perodicticus > Perodicticus potto. Next base: position 1,936 of record CAUYRH010063011.1, on the reverse strand, counting down.
GTTCAAACCCGGCCCTGGCTGCAAAAAAAAAAAAAAAAAAAAAAGACACATTGCTCTCAAATGTTTAGAGCAGCACAATTCATAATCACAAAGCTGTAGAAAGAACCCAAGTGCCCTTCAATACAGGAATGGATCAATTAACTATAATATATGTATACCATGAAATATTATTCAGCCATAAAAAGATGGAGATTATGTAACTTTTGCAGCACCTGGATGAAAGCAGAGACAATTCTTCTAAGTGAAGCATCACAAGCATGGATAAATAAACACCACATATATCCAGTATTAAATTAGAACTAGTAGATTAAAAGCTACATACTCACATGAGAGAAAAACTCAATGAAATTCAAGCAGGGAGTATGGGGGATCAGGGAAGAAGTTGGGTAAATTCCCATGCAATGGATACATTGCAAAGGAATATGACATACTACCTTAGTAAGGGACACACCCGAAAATCAGACTTTAACCTTATAAATACAAACTATGGAATCTGTTTGTACCCTACACTAATCTGAAATTAAAAACAAATTGTAGGGAGACATTTTGAGATGAGGTAAATATCTCTTTTCTCATCAATCATTCACCTACTAGTTTAACATCTACTGGTAGTATTTTTAGGAATCATAATTTGATAGTTAAAAATGGTAGATTTTTAAATTCCATCATTCTTTCTACATTTTTTAGTTGGATTTCTAGTCTAATAAGTAGCTTTCCCTTTCCATGTATTCAATTGTTTGCATATTATTCAAAATGAACTTACACATTCTTTCTGTTTCTATTTTAGTGTTTTTAAATGAGATATATTGAGATATACTTTAGATGTAGTGAAAATTCACCATTTAAAACTTTTTGGGGGGTGGAACCAAGATGGCGGTCTGTAGGCAGCTTTCTGCAGATGCTCCCATCCAGAAGGAGAGTTAAAGGACAGAAATTTATCAAGAAAGCCAACGGTTTGGAACTGAGCCAAAAGAGAAGGTCGAAGAATGCACATCATCCCTGCTGGACCGACCTGCGACCCCAAGGATACAAATAAAAGGTACAGAGCACATCACTAAGCAGATGAGAGTCCCCTCCCCCATGAGAGCGGCTGGCACTATACACCATACCTCCATACAAACAAGTGAGCAGAGTTCAGATGTCCTCCCACTCTACCCCACAGGAGAGACCCTCTAAAAACTGGACCCCCTTCCCCTACTAAGGTGCCGTGGCACTCTCCTGCCAGGCATAAAACTGTATAAAAACTGTATATATTCTCTACCTGCAAGTTGGAACTCCCGGCACTCCCCTCCACTCTCACCCTGAGGTCTGGAGGCCTGTCCCCCACGGAGTCCAGATTCTTAGACACTTTCTCAAGGGGTGTGGACAGGGCACGGGCTGTACTGGTCTGTGCTGTTTTCCTGGCTCGGGAGCGGTGAGAGGAATAGTGAGCCGAGAGGTGGCCGAAGTGGAGAGGCGGTCCCCTGAGGCACCAAGCAGCAGCGCTGAGAAAGCTTTGCTAAAGTTCAGCCGCACCTGGCCCTCAGGGGATGATAGCTGAGACAAAGGGCTGAATCTCACAGACTGAGTCAGGACTATTAGCAGCCCAGCGTCTCTTCCACAGGGCAGAAATTCTGCAAACTTGTTCTGTTCTATCAGCTTTTTCATCTACTTTACATCAATCAGGGACAGTGCTGGAACTGAGTGAATCGCCCCAGCCCCTATCAAGTACCCAGGTTGTCAGGCCTCACCTCCCCCTTGCCAGCACCGACATAACTGGTGGACTGGCTGAGGAGCCACAGAGCCCTGTGTGACCTAGGCAGGCACAAACCTCTAGAGCATCTGCTCATTGGAAGGAACTGGATCACCACCCTGCAGGGTTACCAGAGACTGGGTATGACAGAGGGGCAAGGCGGGGAAGGAGGCATCAACCTTCCCAGGCTAATTTACTGGCTGG
>CAUYRH010063008.1:0-64912 GCA_963574655.1 Perodicticus potto | reverse complement strand
AAAACAGAAAAATAGCCGGGCGTTGTGGTGGGCGCCTGTAGTCCCAGCTACTCTGGAGGCTGAGGCAAGAGAATCGCCTAAGCCCAGGAGTTGGAGGTTGCTGTGAGCTGTGTGATGCCACGGCCCTCTGCCAAGGGCGATAAAGTGAGACTCTGTCTCTACAAAAAAAAAAGAATTTCCATTGGTAAAAAAGAATTTCCATTGGTAAAAATCTACAGGAGGTTAACTCTACATTTTTCTTTGCCAGGATATCTCTCTTCTCCCTTCTGGCTCTTGTGTGATAATTTTACTGGTAGAATATTTTAACTTGACAGCTTTCTCTTTTAGTAGTGAAGTTATAATCTCACTATCTTCTAATTTCAATGTTTCTTTTGAGAAATCAGCTGTCAGTCTAGTGGCAGCTCCTTTGAAAGTTATGTCTTTCTGGCAGCACCCGCAGCTCATTAAGTAGGGTGCCGGCCACATACAGAGGATGGTGGGTTCCAGCCCAGCCCAGGCCTCCTAAATAACAATGACAACTGCAACCAAAAAATAGCCAGGCATTGTAGCAGGCACCTATAGGAGGCTGAGGCAAGAGAATCACTTAAAGCCCAAGAGTTTGAGGTTGCTGTGAGCTGTGACGCAATGACACTCTACCAAGGGCAACATAGTGAGACTGTGTCTCAAAAAAAGAAAAAAAATAAAGAAAAAGTAAAGTTGTCTTTCTTATTTTCTGGCTGCTAAATTCTGGTTTCCCTATAGTAGTAAATTTTTGATTTTTTATATTTTGATTTCAGATTAATATGAGAATACAAGCAATTAGGTTACAATGTTTGTATCTGTTAGGGTAGGTGCCTGTTAGTAGGCTATTTATTTATTTATTTATTTGAGACAGAGTCTCACTATGTCGCCCCTGGTAGAATGTGGTGGCATCACAGCTCACAACAACCTCAAACTCTTAAGCTTAAGCGATTCTCAGTCTCCCAAAAAGCTGGGACAACAGGGACTGGCCACAGTGCCCACCTATTTTTTGTTGCAGTTGTCACTGTTGTTTAGCTGGCCCAGGCCGAGTTTGAACCCACCACCCTTGGTGTACGTGGCTGGAGCTGTTACCAACTGTGCTACAGGCGATGAGCCAGTAGATTTTTTTTACTAATGCAGTTTGGAACTCTACAGCATCCATGAATCTATGAATTTGTTCTTTCTTTTTATTTTATTTTTTTGAGACAGAGTCTCACTTTGTCACCCCTTGGTAGAGTACCATGGTGTCACAGCTCACAGCAACCTCAAACTCTTGGGCTTAAGCAATTCTCTTGCTTCAGCCTCCCAAGTAGCTGGGACTACAGGTGCCCACCACAATACCCAGCTATTTTTTTTTAGAGATGAGGTCTTGTTCTGCCTCAGGTTGGTCTCCAACCTGTAAGCTCAGGCAATCCACCCACCTCGGCCTCCCAAGTGCTGGGATTACAGGCATGAGCCACCATACCCTGCTAGGATTTGTTCTTTCATTGATTCTGGAAGTTCTCAGGTATTACTTGGTCATGTATTACCTCCATCCCATTCTCCTTCTGCTCTCCTGAAACTATTGTTACATCAGCCCTCCATATCCTCCAGTTCCACACCCACTGATTCAACCAACCTCAGTTCATAGGACAAATGACATAATACACTATCCATGTGGTTAAATCCATTAGATATGAAACCCATGGATACAGAGGGTCAAGTGTATATTAAACCTTCTTCCTGTATCTACCATGTCTTTTAACTGTCACATTTCGCATCTTTTTGCTAGATTCTGGATGATTTCTTCTTCAGATTTTATTTGGCTTTATCTTAATTGTCTGTCTCCCCAAGTATAATGCAAACTACATGATAGTAGGGGCCTTGTCTATTGTGTTCACTACTGTGTCCCCCAACACCTAGAACAGTGCCTGGAACTTAATAGGAACTCAATAAATATTTGTTGAATGAATAAATGTCACTAGATAACTACATCCTTTCTTGATCTCATGAGGTACTTTACAGAGCTCTACCCTTGGCAACCTATCCCCACCTGACCTGTAACTCTCCACAATCAAGTTTCTTAGGGCAAAATAATCCATAGTGTCAAGATCATAAAACCACTCTGCTTGGGTCTGGCTCTGGAATAACTAAGAAAGATCAATTCAAGCAGCCAACATCCCTAAAACTACTGTACTCCCATTAATCAGCCAAATGCTTCACCTATGAAAATCAGAATTCAACTTACAAAAGACAGCTCAGGGTGATACTGAGGACTATTAAAACAAATGGACTAGGCTGGGCATGGTGGTTCACACCTGTAATCTTTGCATTCTAGGAGGCTAAGGCAAGAGGATCACTTGAGCTCAGGAGTTTGAGACCAGCCTGAGCACCATCTCTACTAAAAATAAAAAAAATTAGCCAGGTGTAGTGGCATGTGCCTGTAGTCCCAGTCACCTGGGAGGCTGACACAGGAGGATTGCTTGAGCTCAGGAATTTGAGGTTGCTATAAGCAATGACAATGCCATAGCACTCTAGCCAGGGCAACAGAGTAAGACTTCATCTCAAAAAACAAACTAACAAAAAATTAAATTATCTGAAAGTCAAATGTGGGCTGGGCCCAGTGGCTCACACCTATAATCCTAGCAATCTGAGAGGCCGAGGTGGGTGGATTGCCTGAGCTCATGGGTTCGAGACTAGCCTGAGCCAGGGTGAGACCTCATCTCTAAAAATAGCCCGGCATTGTGGCAGGCACCGGTAGTCCCAGCTACTTGGGAGGCTGAGGCTAGAGAATCGCTTAAGCCAAAGAGTTTGAGGTTGCTATGCGCTGTGACACCACGGCAGTCTACCGAGGGCAACAAAGTGCAACTATCTCAAAAAAAAAAAAAAAGTCAAATAAATGTAATAAAACTATGGACCATGTAGTAGATAGAATAATGGGTCCTGAATGATGTCCACATCCTAATCCTTAGAACTTGTGAACATGTTGCTACTTTTTCTTTTTTTTTTTTTTTGACACAGTCTCAAGCTGTCACCCTGGGTAGAGTGCTGTGGCATCATAGCTCACAGCAACCTCCAACTCTTGGGCTCAAGTGATCCTCTTGCCTCAGTTTTTCTATTTTTTAGTAGAGGGAGAGTCTTGGTTTTGCTCGGGCTGGTCTCGAACTCGTGAGCTCAAGCGATCTACCCAGAATGCTAGGATTACAGGCTCATGCCTGTAATCCACCCACCTCGACCAGCCTAATATGTTGCTACTTTAAATGGCAAAAAGGAGTCTGCAGATGTGATGAAGTCAAGGATCTTAAGATGGAGATATAATCCTGGTTTATCCAAGTGAACCCAGTGTAATGAGTGAACCCACCTTATATGTGAAAGAGGAAAGTAGGAGAGTCAGAATCAGAGAAGATGAAACAACAAAAGCAGAGGTTAGGGTGACACAGTCTAAGAAAGTCTAACCTGACTAGAGCTGGCTTAGAAGACAGAGGAAGGAGCCATGAATCAATGCATGCAGGTAGCCTCTAGGAACTAGAAAAGGCAAGGAAACAGATTCTCCATGGCAATCTGCAGAAGGAATGCATCCTTGCCAACACCCTGACTTTAGCCCAGTGAAACCCATTTCAGACTTCTGACCTCCAAATTTTTTTTTTTGCAGTTTTTGGCCAGGGCTAGGTTTGAACCTACCACCTCCAGCATATGGGGCCAGCACCCTACTCCTTTGAGCCACAGGAACTGCCCTGCCCTCCAAAATTTTAAGATCATGTATGTTATTTTGAGCCATCAAGTTTGTGGTGATTTGCCACAGCAGCAATAAGAAATTGATACAGATCACTGAGATATATAACTTTCAAACTCCTTTTAGTGAGCCAATAATGCAAGAAAACATCTGGTCTAGACAAGCATGGGGTTTTTCCCTTAGTAAAGGGAAAAATAGCAAAATGAATCCCACATAGCAAAAAAATCAGTATTACTGGCAAAACTTCTGTTTCAAATATGCATGTTTAGGGCAGCACCTGTGGCTCAGTGGGTAGGGCGCCAGTCTCATATACCAAGGGTGATGAGTTCAAACTCGGCCCCAGCCAGCTAAAACAGCAATGGCAACTGCAGCAAAAATAGCCAGGCATTGTGGCAGGCACCTGTAATCCCAGGTACTCAGGGAGCTGAGGCAAGAGAATGGCCCTAGCCCAAGAGCTGGAGGTTGCTGTGAGCTGTGATGCCAGAACACTATACCAAGGGCAACAAAGTGAGACTCTGTCTCAAAACAAACAAACAAATATGCATGTTTACATTGCTATGCATCTTAGTGTATACAAACTGCACCCCAGTGAGTAATGGTCTAAAAAACTGAAAGAACACTGGCCTAGAAAGATCACATTGTTTGCAAGGTCAAGCAGCAAGATCTTGAAGCTGATGGAATTAGAAACCTATCTAAATTCTGTTGCACTACCACAAAGTAAAATCTTTTTGCAGGTGAAGAAACTAGGGCCCAGAGAGGTAAATACCTGACCACATGATCACAGAACTCTGAGGGCAGAGCCAGGATTTTGATGCAGGTTTTGCTGACTCCAGAATGTGAACCTTTCCTGCTTGGCCACATCGGCTCCCTTTTTGAATGCCTAGAACTGTGCCAACCCCCACCAATCTATATTTCCATTGAACACAACCTTACTAGATGGATGAGGAAGCTCAGGCTCAGTGAGGTGTTGAGTAGGATTCATAGAACCTGGTCTCAGAACCCACCCACCTGTCTGTCCAGGGATCTGATCTGCTCCCGCAGCTCCTCGACCTCACCCTGCACACGGCCCCGGCACTTCATTAGGCAGTCCATGGTCCCCAGCCGTTCACTATCCTGAAGCCTCTTGCTCTGGCTCTGGGCAATACCAATCTGCACATGGAGCTTGGCCCGAACCTCCTCCAAGTGCTGGATCTCCTCACTGCCCAGGCAGGGAGGTAGAAGAGAGGCCAGCAAGGGGGCAAAACTCAGCATCACTAAAGGTGAGACACACTGCCCTGCCCCACCTCTCTAGACCCAAGACTCTGGCCCCCAGCTGTTTTACTTTGTTCACCATTGGGGGGAAGGGGAGAGCCCAGGTGCTCAGCTCACAGTTGCTTGTTGATGCGCTGGTGGACTTCCTTGCCATAGGCATGCCTTTCTCCCTCCATCAGCTTATACTGTCGCTGCAGTCTGCTCAGCTCCCAATCTACCAAGAGCAGGACCAAGCAAAGGATTCAATAAGGATCTGAGCTGCAAGCCCAATCCTCCCCAGGACCTAGGAATTCTAGTTCCTTTAGTATTTCACAAACTGCAAGTGAACTGCTGATCCAGCCCCAAACAAACCTTGAGGACTGCATCTTAGTTCCTGTACCTTCATCATCCCTTCATACCCAAAGCCGACCTCAGGTTCCCTCCCCTAAAACCCACTCCCATTCTGAGTTTAGGCACATACTATTTCCCCATCAGAGGGCACTTCTGGAAGTCCTCTTGGTCCTCTGAGAACTGGGGCACAGAGCTGGAACTTGGGAAAACTCTCCATCCCTCCTCTTTTGCCCCACCCACTATAAGCAGCCCCTAACCCCATCCTTTGGCCTTCACACTCTCTCAGCCTATCCCTTGGGCTCAGACCTCATCCCTTCCTGTCTAGACACCATCACCCCAGCCTTCTCAACTTGCAGCCTCCTCTCACAGTCTTTCTACACCCAGAGTGGACACTCCCCTGCTCACAGGACTGCCATGGCACCTCAGTACCCTCAGGACAAAGTCCCAGTTCCTCAGCCTGGCATTTAAGGCCTCAAGTGACCTAACCCTACCCACCTCTCCAGTCTCACACACCAGCTCCCCACCTCTCAAGGCCCAGTGGTTCTCAACCAGGAAGACATCCTGCCCCCCATGAATGTCTGGAGACATTTTTGATTGTCACAACTTGTGTTGAAGGAGGAATACTACTGGTATCTAGTGAGTAGGGGTCAAGAATACTGCCTGGCATCCCACAAAGTGCAGGACAGCCCCCATAACAAAAAAATTATCCCACCCCAAATGTGAACAGTACAGAACTCTAGCCACATGCTGTTCTCTTTGCAGAAACACCCTTCCCTTGTTCCTTCTCCCTTTAGCAATTCCTAGGAGGGGTTCTGGGCTCTATTCAAACTTGTGGGCCTCAAGTCTTCCTGGCCCAGCCCACTGCCCAGGTTTGGCCTGGTGGTGCCCGGTGTCACTCCCTTTTGAGCACATGTCTGTTTCCCACTAGAAGGCGCTCCTGGGAGGCCTCTATGTCCCAAGGGCCCCGCCCCACAGGACCTGGAACTCCGGGAAAGCTGAGGACTGGAAAAGAATGGGTGAATGAAAGAAAGAATGTATGAATTACCCAGTCCTTCCAAGAAAATCTCACTGCCCCCCTCGGAGCGGACGCTCCCGGCCGATAGTCCCAAAGGCATCTTGGCCAAGAAGGGTGAGGCTCCTGTAGGGGTCGACACAGGATGCTTCAGACAGCGGGCAGCCGAGGACAGGGAGAATTGCGAATTGGGAATTGAAAGAGGGTGACACTAGAACCACTGTGGCCCCCAAGGGATTGGAGAGGTACATCTCTCAGGCCTCTTCCCACACCCCTGCTGACCTCCCACCTCTCGGTCTTGAATTCTTGGCTCTGACTCCGGCACCGGCACCGGGTGGGCGGGGGCGGGGGAGGGGGAGAGGCAGACAGATGCCCCCGGGTCTCGGCAGCTCCGAGGCTGGGCGGTGGTCACAGAGCAGAGGAAACGGTGGGAGAGTACCTGCTGCAGTGCCTGCCCTGTCCTTGGTCCTCCTCCAAGCTCACTGTTGTGGTCTGGTTACTGGGGAGATAAGGACTCAATGAGGCCCGAGGACAGCGGCCAGGGAGGGACCCAGATGGTGAGAAGCCGAGAGGGCAGGGCGGGCTAATAGGGAGGCGCGCAGGCCAGGAGGGTCTGGGGGAGGTCGGGAGGATCTGTATGGGGAGCTTGGGGCTTTGAGGTCTCAGGAGTGTCGCGGGCTGTTTCCAAGAGGCAAGAGCTGACAGGGCCTGGAGGGAAACGTCTGGGCTTTGGGTCCAGAGAGGCGCCTGTCCTAAGCAGAGTAAGACTACGTTACTTTAAGGATTCACTAGCAGGGAGGCAGTGCCGAAGGCGGGCGTTGCGAAGGGCAGGAGCGCTCACCACAACTTCAGTGCCTCGCAGCGGCTCAGGACGCATGCGCGACCAACCGCCTCCGGAGAAGCCTACAAAAACCCGGAGCAGCATACTCTGGGAGGCGGAAGTGGGCGTGGCCTAGGATGCTCCGTGCCACCCCCGCTTTCCGGCCACGCCTCTGCTGGTCACACCCTCGCTCTAAAGGGCACGCCCCCTCCACTACTACCAGCTGCCCACGTGGGCCTCCGCGGGGCGGGCGGGCTGTGGGCGCTTCTCCCTGAAGGCTCGGTGTGCCGATTCCTGCGGTTTCCTGTGGGAGGAAGCGGCCCGCGGACGCTCTGCTCAGCTCGTAGCCTCAGAGGCCCAGGAAGGGGAGCTCCGGCCACTGCCCTCGGGTTCTCTGAATCTCCCTCTTCCACAGTACCTCCAGAACATCACCCCAAGTCTGGCGCTGATTCCACTCAGGGAACTTGACTCGGTGTCCCAGACTCCTGTTCACTTCCCAGTTCAAGTTACCATCTTCCCAGCCCCTAGTTCCCCCGACTCCTCCCAAGACCAGAGGAGGGCCCCCTTTCCCAGCCCTCCAGGAGGTGCAATGACCCCTTCCAGCCGCTAATTTTCCCCTCAGTGACGCAAACTTCTAATTTGCTTGGGGATCTGAGAACAGGCTTAAGTTTGAGACTACTTACTCCCCTTACTCTCCAGGGATTCTCATTTTGGATTTACAACTTTAGCCTTGAGGACCTGATGGACCCAAGAATTCCTAGAGACCCTGAACCAGGGTCCCTCAGAACTGAATCCACTCAAGACCCCAATGCCTGATATAACTAGCATATACATAAGCGGTCAAGGGATTAAGAGTTAAAAGGGGGAAAAGTTTTAAATAAATAACTAGCATATATAATATTTACTGTGTGCCAAGCACTACTTAAGAGCTACCCTACAATGTGTTTACTATTATCTCTATTTTACAGGTGAAGAAACTGAGACACAGAGACATGAGTTACTTGCCCCAAATCACACTAAGTAATGCAGTATGAATCTGAGTCCAGTCAGTCTGGCTCTAGAGTTTGTACTGCTACCCTAGATTCTGGGTCCCGCAGGTAAACACCCATCCTCTGACTTGTCCATCTTCCACCCCGAACAGGGAGCCCAACTAATACATACCCAGCTCTGGCCCCATCAGATACTCTAACATCCCATCATCCAGTTCCCTTCCCTTGCAGGGCCCCAGGATTCGAGTTCCTCAGCTCTGAATTCATCAGGGCCCTGGACATCTAGTCGCCAAGAGGCCCAGGTGCATAGTAGTTATTACCCTCCCCCCAATTCAATATCCCAAGAATAAATAATAATACATACATACATAGTTAATATTAAGTTCCTGGTAAACCTTCAAATGGTTTCCCACTGCACTTAGAATAAAATCCAAATTCTCCCCTAGGCATCAAGGGCACCCTTTGATTTCCTTCCCACCACTCATTCTGGCTTGCTCTGCTCCAGCCACACTGGCCCTCTGTCTGCTCCCCAAACAACCTGAGTTTGTTCTCAAGAGTCTTTCCGTGGCTCGGTGCCCATAGCACAGTAGTTATGGCACCAGCCACATACACCAAGGGTGGCAGGTTCGAACCAGGCCCAGACCAGCTAAAACAACTGCAACAAAAAAATAGCCAGGTTGTGTGGTGGGTGCCTGTAGTCCCAGCTACTCAGGAGGCTGAGGCAAGGGAATCACTTAAACCCAGGAGTTGGAGGTTGCTGTGAGCTGTGACGCCACAGCACTCTACCGAGGGCGACATAGTAAGACTATCTCAAAAGAAAAAAAAAAAAAGTCTTTCCACTTTCTCTTCTTCTCCCCAGCATTCGAATGACACCTGTCTACAGGTCTCAGTTCAAATGTCACATCCCCAAGAGTCCTTCCCTGATTATCTTGTTTCAAGTTCTCTCCCTCCATCTATTATCTCCATTGATCTATTTTATCTCCTTCAAAATACTTATTATCAGCCAGATGCAGTGGCTCATGCCTGTAATCCCAGCACTTGGAAGGCTGAAGCGTGTGGGTTGCCTGAGCTCACAGACTTGAGACCAGCCTGAGCCAAAGCGAGACCTCATCTCTAAAAAATAGCTGGGCATTGTCGTAGGTACCGATAGTCCCAGCTATCCAGGAGACTAAGGCAAGAGATTCACTTGAGCCCAAGAGTTTGAGGTTACTGTGAGCTACGATGCCACGGCATTCTAGCAGGGGTGACAAAGAAAGACTCAGTCTCCAAAAAAAAAAAAAAAAAACTTGTTATCTGAAATTTTATCTTCATCACTGATATGTTTTCTCTTTGTTGTCTGCCTCCCTCTACAAGAAGATAAGCTCCATAATAACAGCAGGACTTAAGTCTGTTTTCTTCATTATTATTATTATTATTACTACTTTTAGAGACAGAGTTTCACTTTGTCACCCTCGGTAGAGTACAATGGCATCACAGCTCACAGCAACCTCCAACTCCTGAGTCTAGGCGATTCTCTTGCCTCAGCCTCCTGAGTAGCTAGGACCACAGGTGTCCACCACAACGCCTGGCTATTTTTTTTTGTTGCAGTTTGGCCGGGACTAGGTTTAAACCTGCCACCCTCGGTATATGGGGCCAGCATCCTACTCACTGAGCCACAGGCGCCACCCTGTTTTCTTCATTATTAACTCCCGGTTCACAGTAGATATTCAATAAATGATGAAGGAAAGAAGGAATGGGTTAAGTGTACCTATAGTATCTTATTCATTCAAAATAAGTATCAGAATTATTATTATCAGTATTGTTATTATTGTCAGTATTAGTAGATTATCAGTATTATTATACCCACTATACAGATTAGAAACCTGAGGCTTGGAGAGGTAAAATAATCGACCCACAGTCATTCAGCCAGGAAATGATGGCACTGCCACCTCCTGCCCTCTTCTAGATCTTCATACATTTCATCTCTCATCCTGTGACCCCTAACCTGGGCTCAACTCCACCAGCCCTAAACCCAATCTGTGCCACAGGAATCTGGCTCGTAGTCTCCCAGATTCCTATCCAGCTCCAAGCTCCATCAAGGAAAGCAGACATCAGGTCCCAGGGCAAGACCCAAAGACCCATCGGCCCCCCACCTACAACATTTGCCCCACCTGAGAGCCCCATTCCAAGGCTTTCTCATCTCAATCCTGGAAGGAACCCCATAAGATGTCTGTCTAGGGGCACTGGGTGGGGGCCCAGAGAAAGAGGAACTGGAGTGCCTGGGCCCTCCCCTTGGCAGCAGACCTCAGCTGGGTGTGGTGAGGGTGGGTATAAAAGGGTTAGTATATATTGAGAGAAGTAGAGAAAGAGAAGATACAGAAGGAGGCCTAGTCAGTGTGGGCAGGAGAGAGAGAAAAGAGGCAGAAGAGGCAGAGACAGAGAGAGAGAGAGAGAGAGAGAGAGAGGGTTCCGGGATTGGAGGGGAGAGAGAAGGAGGGAGGAAGGCGGCGAGGGAGGCGGGGGACTCGAGAGGGTGGAAGGAGGGAGAAGGGCGGGGCACAGAGGCCCAAGCAAGGGAAGAGACTCCAACTCTGACTTTTTTCCGCGGCTCTCGGGTAAGTTTCCAGTCCGTTATTCAGATTGAGATGTCTTTATTTAATTTACTTGGGAGTATGGCAGTTTGGGAGGGACACCCGCAGTATGAGAGAGGACCCTCCCCCAACTCGCGGCCCCCATGAAAATCATTGTAATTTAGAAAGTGATCTCGTAGCATTTGGGTGGGGACGCAGGAAGGGGTGGGGCCCTGCAAGATTTTGGGGTCCCAGAAGAGTTCCCCACTGGAAAAATTCCTACAGTTTTTCCTGGCAAGGGGGTCCACTCTCTTCTGAGGGTCCTAAGATGAGAGCTTTGCATGAAAACATCCCAAGTCTGGAACTCAGAGGTCTCCTGTTTCTGGACCCTGAAAAGTTGTGGAAGGCGATCTCCTTCTCAGGCTTCTCTCTCCACGACACGGATCGCATCCATTTCCCCGCCCTAGGTGTCCAGCAGGCAGTGTGGCAGCTGGGTGGGCTGAGGACCTCGTGGACATAGCCAGGGGCTGGGGTTTCCCTGGTGCTTGGAGGCCGAGGGGTGCGATGAGTCACCGGATGACTCACCGGGTCCCCCTCCTCCTCCCACCGCGGGAGAGGGGTGGTGTGAGTCAAGGATGCCTGTCGCCTGCTGGGGGCAACTCCTAGCTCCTGATAAATAGGGGGAGTGGGTAAGTCATCTTTAATTTTCATGATCTGACCCATATGTGCCCAGACACAGGGCTCTGAGAACAAAGGAGCCACACTGCTGGTTCTACTCATTCCAAGACCCCAACAATTCATCTCCAACCCTCCAGCCCCTGGGGAACGCTGGAATCCAGGCTCCAGCTTCCTCCTCCCTTGAGGGACCCGGGATTTCAGGCTCCTGACGTCTCCTCCCTCAGACCCAGAAGTCTGGACCCCAGCTCCCTTCTCTGTCACGATTCGAGTTTCTCACCTGCCTCATTGCTAATCTCTTGAGACTCCATTTCCTGTCTGCCCTTCCCCAGGCTTCTACCGCAGCCATGTCACTGCTCCTGCTGGTGGTCTCTGCCCTCCACATCCTCATTCTCATCCTGCTTTTCGTGGCCACTTTGGACAAGGTAAGCCTACCTGGAGCTCGGAGTCCTTTTGCTTTCCTGCAGACTCCCGCCACGCCCCTCCTAGGTCACTCTGGCCACACCCCCTTTCCCTAGCATCTACCCTCTCAGTTCTACCTCTGATGCCTTGCCCCTGCCCTTACCCCTAACACACCCCCTTTCCTACTAAGTCCAAGCCCTCCCCAGTTCTGCCCCTTCCCGGGAACCTGGCCTTTTTCCTAACCCTTCCCACAATATCCCTGATCCTGCCCTCTTTCATTTCCTAATCCTGCCCTTGTTTCACCGTCCATCCCAGTCCTGGTGGACTCTCCCTGGGAAGGAGTCCCTCAATCTCTGGTATGATTGCACGTGGAACAACGACACCAAAACGTGGGCCTGCAGTAACGTCAGCGAGAATGGTGAGGGGTGAGGGACAGCGGGACTGTTCTGCAAAGGGGAGGGGAACCCCAAGTCTCCTTATGGCACAAAATACTAGAAACCCCAAAACCCTAAGTGGGCGAGTGGGTGGGGCTGATGCTTGCCCGCTATCTGGAAGTGGGCAGTATGTTCCTTTTCTAGAGGAAATGGGTGAAAAGCCCCCTCATGATTCTGAAAGGGTGAAGGCCATATGCTATAGGTTTAAAGAATGGAGAGGAAGTTCCCAAGAGTCTGAGAAGATAAGATTGTCTCCAAAGTTCTAAAGAGATTGAGCTGGTGTTCTGAATGGATACTTGAGACCAATTTGTCCAAGTTCCAAAAGGGTAGAGCTAGACCACATTAGGTCCTAAAGGGGTGGGGCCAGATGCATATGAGTTTTAAGGGAATAGAGCTGTGTCTATCTAAAGTTCTAAGTGAAAGAAGGTGAAGTATTAAGTTGCTTTTCCCTAAGATTAAAGCAAGTGATCTGCTCTCACTACTATTCAGCATTGTACTGGAGGTAGCCAATGCAACAAGGCAAGAAAAAGAAATAACAGACATGGGAAAAGAATTAGTAAAAAGTGTCTTTATTCAGTGTAAATACGTTTGTTTATGTAGAAAATCCTAAAAATTCTGCAAAGCAACTACTGGAACGGATAAGGGAATTTAGCAAGGATACAGGGCTCAAGGTCAATTATAAGTGATACTCCTATGTATCTAAGTTCGTCTGGCTTTAAATGGAGGGAGGAGAAATGGCACATGATGAACAAGCAGGTGGAGCTGAAATTCTGGATTCACAGTGACTTCCACTTGTATGTCCTCCCTACTGCAGGTTGGCTGAAAGCGGTGCAGGTCCTCATGGTGCTTTCCCTCATCCTTTGCTGTCTGTCCTTCATCTTGTTCATGTTCCAGCTGTACACCATGCGGCGAGGAGGTCTCTTCTATGCCACCGGCTTCTGCCAGCTTTGCACCAGTGAGCACTCCCTCCCATGCCACCCCAGGAATTGAAGGGAAGGGATGTGATGTGTCAGGATGCTGGGTGCCCTGAGAATATAGACAATCTGATAAAAGAAAACAATTTCAACGGCCCCAAAACCACAGGGGTGCTTACATGGACTATCTCTCCGCTCCAGGACGGGAATTGTAGTTTTCAGTAACTCAAGGGTGGTTGAGGCATGTGTTTGAGTACTCAAGGACCTGGCATCAGAGAATGTAGGGCTTCAAGGAGGCAGGGGTGCAGAAGGGGATATAGGTAAATAATTTGGGTCCCAGGGATGGTGAGGGGTAGATAATTGATACCCCCAGAAAACAGCTGTGAATCTTAGTAGCGATGGCACATTAATGGTAATTAAGTCAGCTTGTGTACCTACTGTGTATCAGACACTTTGTTACTTCTTAAATTTTTTTTCTTTTGTGACAGAGTCTCACTATGTCGCCCTTGGTAGAGTGCTGTGGCATCACAGTTCACAGCAACCTCAAACTCTTGGGCTTAGGCGATTCTCTTGCCTCAGCCTCCCAAGTAGCTGGGACTACAGGCACCCGCCACAACGCCCAGCTATTTTTTGTTGTAGCTGTCACTGTTGTTTGTCAGACCCGGGCTGGATTCTAAGCCGCCAGCTCCAGTGTATGTGGCTGGTGCCCTAGCCGCTGAGCTACAGGTGCCGAGCCACCTCGTATTTTTAGCAGACATGGGGTCTCGCTCTTGTTCAGGCTGGTCTCAAACTCGTCCCGCCTCAGCCTCCCAGAGTGCTAGTTAAGGTTAAAGGAGAGAGCCACCGCGCCCGGCCCCCTTGTATACCTAATTCACCACTGCCTGTTTGGCTTATCGAAAATATTCCTTGGAGGAATGGATAGATAGATAGGTATTAGTGTCTCATTTTATGGAAGAACCAGTAGTAGCCAAAGAGTGGCCCACGGCCACTCTGCGGCTGCTTCGTCGCATGGTGCCGGTGACGACTCCCAGAGTGCGGCACCGCTGCCAAGCACCCTCCGGCGCCGCACTGCTGGGTGAGCTGTTGGGATGTATAGTCTCGGTGCGGCCACTGCGTGACGCCATTCCCTTCTTCCGTAGGCGTAGCGGTGTTTACTGGGGCCCTCATCTATGCTATTCACGTAGACGAGATCCTGGCGAAGCACCCGCGAGGGGGCAGCTTCGGCTACTGTTTCGCCCTGGCCTGGGTGGCCTTCCCCCTCGCCCTGGTCAGCGGCATCATCTACATCCACCTGCGGAAACGGGAGTGAGTGCCCCCCGCCCTGCCGTCCACGCCGGTTCCGCGCCCCTCGGTCTCGCCCCGAAGCCCCCGCGCGCCCTCCAGAGAATAAAATTGTTTAACTATGGGCTCTGCCTTTATCTCCTTCCTTCGGCCTCTAGGGACCTAGTCTGCAAACGCCTGGCCGCTCCTGAATCGAGGAGGGTCCCACCACCAACTTCTTCGCCCTCAGAATAGCGATCTCCCAGCATCTAGCCCAGTTCTTCCCGACTCCGCAGCCTGGAACCCTAGGCGCCTTTTCCTTCATACATCCCAGGAGCCGGGACCCTCCCTTCTCGGGACCCTTAGACACTTCTTGATAAGAACCACGTGTCCGGGTCCCAGCAAACTCTGTTAGGATCAGGAGTCTGTAGTGTACAGTCCTCTCCTTGCCCAAAGTTGTGTCACTCTACTACTCTATCTCTGGGACCCTGGCATATTGTGTGTCTAGATTTTTTGGTGTTTTTCTTTTTCTTTCTATTTAACCCTCCCTCTGGAAAGACTTTCTTTCCTCCGCCCCAATCCTTCCCCACTCCTCATATTCCATTTCCCTCTTGGACACCAGTCTCCCTCCCTCTCTAGACCCCAACTCCTCCTTTTCTCTGCTCTCCCCAAAGGCTGCCTCTAGCCCATAGGACACTGTAGTAAAAATTAGAAGGCATCCGCATCCTCCCGGCTGACCCAGTCCCACACCAAGACACATGTGAGGTGTGAGTTGGATTTTACAACCCTGCCAACCCGACTGTGTGCCTTTGTGGGATGAACAATCTGTACAACGGCACATGGCTATTGTATCTCCTCGGTTCATGAATCAGGTCCAAGATCTCTTCTATGACCCAGTCTTTGCTTTATGAACCATTAACAGCCTCAGCCTCTCTCTAGGACTATAGCTTTCTGTCTTGGACTCCCCTACATGCATTAGCATCCCCCCAAGACCCAGTCTCTTCTTTCCTAGGTTCTGATGCCTTCTTTCCCCCTGAAATTCCTCCAGCCATTCCAGTCATCCAGATTTATTAAACATGATTTATCACTTTAGGAGAGGGGATGGGGAGAAATTGATAGACCAATAAATATTGCACAGTCCGCTGGTGGTGGGTAGATCCAGACCGAGGTAGTTTCTGTAGAAATGGTGAGGGTCCTGGGCAAGGAAGGCACCTGAGGTTGGTGGGAGCCTGAGTGGCAGTCTTGGGGTAAGTGTGGTCTCTGTTCCTTCCAGACCCAGAGGTTTCTGCTTGGCACAGGGTTCCCAAACCCTTCAGCCTGGACACCCTGATCAGCAGTTGACCAGATGGCTCGCCGTATAAGCAGCAGCAGATGGCAAAAAGATTAGGTTTGCTTTAGAAATTCCAATTGGTTGCTTCTCTGCAACAACTGGCTGCCCAAGATTGGTAGTGCCCAGCAGTGTCATTGGCTGTTTGTCAAGAGCCAAAGCTAACCAGCTCTGCAGAGTAGTCGGCTGCCCCGCCCCCCCACCCCACGCTTTTGTGCACATGATGGGCGGTTTGCCTGAAACCGACTAAAAAAACAATGATATATAGTCCGACTAAAAAGACAATGATATATACTCTCGGGAGGGCATAGCATTAACGACTCTACCTAGTGGTTTACAGAACCCAAAGCTGAAAAGCTGCGATTGGCTGACACCCGCAGCTACTCAACTAAACCACTTTTGGATGTTTATAGAGAGGGTGGGTCTAAGCAATGGACTAGAAGCAGAGCTAAATGGATGTGATTGGCTGTTCCTTAGAAGAGGTGTGCCTAGCAACTGCTGCCTGCTTTGATTGGCTGCTTAGTTGGAGCTTAGTATAACAAAAATAATTGCATGTCAGTAATTGGAAGTTGGAAAGACGAAGCGCAGTAACTGTGATCTACAGCTTGATGCGAGGAGGCGGGGCTTCGTTCCCAGGCTTGAGACTAGGCGAAGCTGGGGCCGGGCAGGGGATTTTACTGCTGGGTGCAGTCTGCCGGGAGGACTCGGAAGCGATTGTAGCCAGCGGACCTACTTTGGGGAAACCCGGGGGTGGGTACAACCCCGTGCTGGGAGTCAAAGCTTGCAGGTGGGCCAGAGCCCGAGGTCCGTTGAAGGCCACATCACAGCCTGACTGGGCCAGAAGCCAGTTCTCCACCTCCGACTGGAGCCACTTAGAGGTCTCTGTAGGAGGAGAGGCAGGTGCTGTGAGGTTATGCTGGGAATGACTGGGAGGGGCCCGCGGAGAGGGGCATGGGTTTGGGAGAAGTCAAGGGATACACTTGAGGCTAGTGGGGGAGGAGGGTAGAACAATGCCTAGGAGGTCTAGAGAGCCAGAAGACTCTGGGGCTCTCATTGGGACTCTTTTTCAAGTGTGGGTACAGTAGGGAAGGGGACCACTTGGAAGCGGACGAGGGTCTCTTGTAAGAAGAAAATGGGCTCATGTAGGGAAGGAGGGCGGGAAAGGGCATGCCATGGATCCAAGACCCCCATTGAGGCTGAGGTCATGAGTGGGAAGTCACACTTTAGAAACCAAGGTTGGAAGATGGATTTAGGAATCCTGTCTGCTGAGGGTTGAGGTCTTCTCGCAAATCTGGCATGTTCACCAGTGGGAACAGGGGTGGGGCCAGTGTTTCACTGAGGGGGGGCCACAAAAGGACGCGGCGGCTTTGCCTGGGCAGGGTACCAGGGCTGCGTCCTACCTTCCGGTGGGCCGCTCGCGCCCCCTGGCCGCCGGGCCAGGAAGCTGTGTGCCAGGAGCGCCTCTTTGGTGTGCTCGTCCTGCGCGCGCAGAGCCAAGGCGCTAAGTAGCTCGGAGTTGTTGGACGTGCTGCGATAGTACAGCATGTGCGCCAGCTCCAGCGCCTGCGCGCTGCGCCGCTGCCCGAACATCTGCAAGCAGGACATCACCCGGCTGGCTCATTTCCGGACCTCGCCCATCCACCCACACACCCCTGGGTCACTCACTCTGGCACTGCCCTTCCTACACACAGCTCAACCCCAACCTCTTCGGTGAGGGTCCCTGAGGTGGGAGTCTGAGGATCTGTATTCTTAAAACACACTCTCTGCCCCAGTGGCTCCGACGCCGCCAGCCCCACCTAGGTACGGGGGACTACGTATTAGTAATCACCGCTGCAGTGGTTTGTTTATCTGAACCACGTGCTAATGGATTTGCTCAAAGATTTCCAGATGATACCGAGTTTAACCCTTAGAAGTTTTTTGTTACAATTAGTCCTTATCTTTTATAAACATACTTAAGTATGGTCAAAACTATCCGATGGTGGGCTCGGCGCTCGTAGCACAGCCTTTAGCACAGTGGTTACTGTGCCAGCCATGTCCACCGAAGCAGGGGGGTTCAAACCTGGCCTGGGCCTGCCAAACAATGACAACCGTGACCAAAAACAGCCGGACGTTCCAGCTACTTGGGAGGCTGAGGTAAGAATCGCTTAAGCCCAAGAGTTTGAGGTTGCTGTGAGCTGTGATGCCACTGCACTCTACCCAGGGCAACAACTTCAGACTCTGTCTCAAAAAAAAAAAAAAAAAAATCTGGGGCGGCGCCTGTGGCTCATCGAGTAGGGCGCTGGCCCCATATACCAAAGGTGGCGGGTTCAAACCCGGCCTCGGCCGAACTGCAAAAACAGAAAAATAGCTGGGCGTTGTGGCAGGCGTCTATAGTGCCAGCTACTCGGGAGGCTGAGGCAAGAGAATCGCCTAAGCCCAGGAGGTGGAGGTTGCTGTGAGCTGTGTGACGCCACGGCACTATGGAGGGGGATAAAGTGAGTCTCTGTCTCTACAAAAAAAAAAAAAATCTGATGGTGGAGAGTGATCTTTAGACGAAATCCAATTAAATATTGCTAATTGTTGAGGCTGGTGCTGGCTACATTGGAGTTTATCATACTAGTCTATTTCTGAATGTGTTTAAATTGTTTTTGTTTTTGAAACAGTCTCACTGTCACCCTGGATAGAGTGCCTGGCATCATCATAGCTCACAGCAACCTCAAACTCTTGGGTTCAAGCAATCCTCCTGGACTACAGGCGCCAGCCACTACACCCAGTCATTTTTAGAGATGGGGGTCTCACTCTTGCTCAGGCTGGTCTAGAACTCCTGAGCTCAAGAGATGTACCACCTCCACCTCCCAGAGTGCTAAGACTATAGGCATGAGTCATCACACCTGGCCCCTGTTTGAACTTTTCCACAATGAAAAAAAGGTTTCTTTGTTTTTGTTTGTTTATTTTTTGAGACAGAACCTCACTATGTTGCTCTCGGCATCACAGCTCACAGCAACCTCAAACTCATGGGCTTAAGTGATTCTCTTGCCTCAGCCTTCCAAGTAGCTGATACTACAGAGGCTCGCCACAACATCCGGCTATTTTTTTGTTGTAGTTGTCATTGTTGTTTAGCAGGCCCCGGCCGGGTTCAAACCCACCAGCCCCAGTATATGTGGCCGGCACCCTAACCACTGAGCTACAGGCGCCAAGCCAGAAAAAAAGGATTAAAATACTAAATTGTAAAGAGAAGTGTGGGCAGCACCTATGGCTCAAGGAGTAGGGTGCCGGCCCCATATGCCAGAGGTGGCGGGTTCAAACCCAGCCCTGGCCCAAAACTGCAAAAAAGAAAAAAAAAAAAAAAGAGAGAGAGAGAGAAGTGGAGGAAAGAAGAATATTGGGGAAGGGGGAGTTCTAGGGCCTAGCTCTCTATTGGCATCCCCCTTCCCCATCCCTGGGCCCCTCCTTACTTGTACCCCTTTCTCTAAGGAAAAGAAATGACAGCCCATTAGTGCCCTCTGGGTTCACAGTGAAAATGTAACCCAGCATTCACGCATTCAACCTGCAGGGCCACTTGATTCTGCACCCAGCAGGCCTGGGTACCTGCCTCAATTATGCCCCTACCAGCTGTGAGCCCATGGCTAAGACCTAAGTCCTGGGATAGCACTGTCTGTAAAATGAGGTTGATGCAGGGAGGGGTCAGGAAGTCAATACGTGGTTAATAAAACCCTCAGGACAGAGCCTCCCCCCTCAAAAACACTTAACAAACATTAGCTATTATGGAACAGTCATCCACAACCTGTGCTGGGTGCCCATACAGTGTTGCCTGTCTTCTATCAAGGACAGAGGTAAAATGCCTCTAAAATCAACACACCAAAGAAAATTGCTGAAATGGCCTGCACGGTACCAGTGACACAGCTGTTTGTGGACTGTACAAACTCAGCACAGTCAGTTTATGTCCTGGCACTGAAATGAATTGCCATTTCTTTGGCTGAGGGTGAGATGCAAGAATAGCTTGCATTAGGGACCGTCTGATATGAAAAACCTCATATCAGGTTTTGTTTGTTTGTTTGTTTGTTTTGAGACAGAGTCTCACTTTGTTGCCGTTGGTAGAGTGCTATGGCTTCACAGCTCACAGCAACCTCAAACTCTTGGGCTTAAGCAATTCTCTTGCCTCAGCCTCTAGAGTAGCTGGGACTACAGATGCCCACCACAATGCCTGGCTATTTTTAGAGATGAGATCTTGCTCAGGCTCAGACTGGTCTCAAACTCCTGAGCTCAGGCAATCCACTCACCTCAGCCTCCCAGAGTGTTACGATTACAGGCGTGAGCCACTGCACACAGCACACCTTAGGTTTTGTATCTGTGTCTGCCAAGCTTTATGGAGTTGAATTCTGCATTAAAGGAGTAGGTCATGCCACTCCGCAGCACACAGACGAAGCTAAACATCTCCCCAGACAGGGGTTGCCACCTGCAACCAGGATGGTCCCCTCAACACTCAGCATGGCCCACACTGAGCACAGCATCTCCCCCAGCCCACTTGTTCCTCCTCCCCTGGAATCCATATCTGGGGCAGCCCCACCCAACACTGTCCTCACACCCTCCTCGCCAGCCTATCAGTCCCCAACCTCATCCTGCTGTACCTTAACTCTCAGTCCATCCCCTCCTCTCCAGCACCACAGCTCAGCCCTGGTGCAAGCTTTATCCTCACTTGCCTGGTGCATCACCCCAGCCTTCTCCTAGCTTAGGTTGTCCCTGTCTGTACACAGCACCAGAGCTGACCCTGCCCTCCCCTACTCACAGCCCTCCTATGGCTCCCTAGTGCCCCTCCCTCACCTTATGCTCCTCCTCTCTGGCAAATAAACTAGGCCCTGCTCTCTCCTGCCTCCCTCAGGGCCCTGAAATAAGCCAAGTCATCCCTGCTGTGTTCTTGGAAAACACTCACTGCCTCATCCTCAAAGTTCAGGGTGGACATCACTTCCCATTGATAAGCAAGGACTTCCCATGTCCCTCACTCTGTGCCTTCGCAGAAGCTGTTCCTTTACACTGAAATGTCTTTTCCCCCCTCTCTGGGCTAGTCAACCCTTGCTCAGCCCCCACCCTTAACTCAGAGGCTGCCTGCTTTGAGAAGCCTTCCCAGATGTCCCAGGCACTGTGAGTCCCCTTAGCCCAGCTGTTAAGGCTGCTGGGGGTCAGCCTGAGGAGGTTTGTTGACCCAGTGCCTGCAGGTGCACCAGCTGGATCCTGCCCCAGGTTCCTGTGGTACCTGCTACCTCCACTAGGCACTGACAGTTTGTGTCTGTGGTCCTTGTTCCTCTCCTCTGGGCCTGATGCATCCACGGGCACCAGGACAGCCACCTTCCACAGGTTGCCCCACAGCAGCCTTAACAGCTGGGCTAAGGGGACTCACAGTGAAGTCTGGGATACAGTGGAGCCTACAAGGGGGCTTGCCTTAGGTTTTGTGTTTTTTGTTTATTTGTTTGTTTGTTTTGAGACAGCCTCTCACTTTGTTGCCCTGCCTGGGACCTCTGGGAAAGCTTCCCAAAGCGGGCAACCTCTGAGCTAAGGGTGAGGGCTGAGCAAGGGTTGACCAGCCCAGTGAGCAGGAAAAGACATTTCAGTCTAAGGGAACAGCTTCTGCAAAGGCACAGAGTGAGGGACAGCACAGCCCTTCCCTGTGTCAGTGGAGGTGCCACAAGCATGTTGGTGGAGCTGAAGCATAGAGTTTGAGGAGAATGATTGTGTCCAAAGAAGCTGGGGAAGCAAGGTCCTCTGTGTCAGGCTATGAGCAGGTGAGGGGCAGGAGAAGGATGGGGCAGCTTGGGGTTCAGTGGGGAATGGGCTGGAAGGGACAAGCTAGAGGTTGGGAAGACAGCCTGAGCAGGGGCACACCACAGAGAGGAGTACACAGGGCATGGAGGCTCAGTGGGTAGGAATGACACGCTGGGGACCAAAGGGTTGGAAAACAGGGGAAGGCAGCTCTGGGGGTCTAGCCAGTGACTGAAGGGACAATAGGCCATCCATAGATGGAGAACCCAAGAGGAGGAGGTTAGAAGAGATGCTGTGGTTGGCCCAGCCATGGTAGTGAGTGTGAGGGGTCCAGGGGGAGGACTTTCCCTGAGCCACTTGATCATGGGCAGTACAGAACTGAATGTAGAAACCACAGACACAGAGGAGCTCTTTGAGGGGAAGACAAAGGGCCTTGCATCCTGCAGCAGGAGTCTGATCTCACCACCTATCCCGAGATAAGACAGGGACTCGGGAGGAGTAGGGCTTTGGGAGGAAACTGGATGCTAAGCTCAATGGGGCCAAGGTTTGGGGACAGGGAAAGGGGCCTGGGAAGAAGCCTGGGAGGACCCACATTTTAATGCTGAGACCTCAACCTAAGACATGGGAAAATAGCTAATGAATGCACCACATTAACTAAAGATTTTTGTTATTTTATTTTCATTTTTTTTTTCATTTTTGTTTTTTTAGATAGGGTCTTGCTATGTTGCCCAAGCTTATCAGAATTCCTGAGCTCAAGCAAGCCCTTAGTGTCAGCCTCCCCAGCAGCTGAGATTACAGGCATACACCTCCATGTCCAGCATGAACTGGGTTTTAAAATAGCCTTTTCAGAACATCGCAGGCTCCACAGCCACCGGAACCACTGAGGGGTGGGACTGACAGTCCATCTGAGCTGAGACTCACCATTTCCTCCCCAGAAGAGCTTGACAGCTCTTGCCAGCCTCCCTGCCTTTAGTCTCACTCTTCCCCTCTATCTTCCATGGTCGCCATTGTCCCTCTGTACTTACAGCCCTTCCATGGTGCTCCATTGTCGTAAGGATAAAGTCCAGGGTCCTCTGGGCATTTAAGGCCCTCACCACCCTTTGGGGCCTCACCTCTGTACCCTACATCCCAGACTCCAGCCATGCAAGGTACACCAAGCTGTGCTCACAGGTCCCTTCTCTACCAGGCTCATTCCTCCCCCTTTCAAAGCGTTACTCAGATCCTGCCTGAGCCCTGGTGTTGAACAGAAATCGTTCCCTCCCCAGCTGGTCTGTTGGCCCGGGCACCCTAGCACCTCTCAACCAGCACAGCCTATTATCTGAGGGATTTATTACCAGTCTTTGTAAGAGCCAGTCGGGATGGCTGAAAACAGCTTGAATGAGCCAGTAGGTGAATGATCGAGTACAACAGATGCCTCACACCAGTCTACACTCCTGGGGTCAGTGCCAGCGCTGGAGAGAATCAGTAAAAGGCAGCTCCTCCCAGCTGACTCATCCTTTGGACAGGGCATGCAGTATGGCAAGTAGAGTACAAATAGGCTATCAGGCTCCCACTTGTCCCCTCAGCCACAAATCCTTGGATGGTGAACACCCTGTGCAACTGTTTAAGGCAGCCCCACACTCACATGGAGCAGAATCAGGAAGAGAGCTTGTTAAAAATATAGTTTCCTGGGCCCAGTCCCAGAGTTTCTAATTCAGTCCATTAGGGCTGGAGCCCAGGAGGCTGCATTATAAGCTAGCTCTCCCAGTAATAATGATACCCAGTCAGGATGGGGATTCAAAGAACAAATAGCCCAATTGGTAATGATAATAATAATAATCATGATAATAGCTAAGTCTCACATAGTACTTCCCGTCCTCAGTGTGAGGCTCTATTCTCAGCACCATATGCATATTCATTCACTTAATCCCCACAATAACCCTGTAAGTTAGGTTCTATCATCATCCCTACTCTGTGCTTCTGGAGCTGAAGCACAGAGAGGTTAAGCAACTTGCTCAAGATCACATAGCTAGAAGACAACAGAGTTAGATTCAAATCCAGGTGGCCTAGTTCCACAACACACAACCTTCATGATGTCACTAAAGTACCACTAATGCAGGTGCTAATGAGCTGTTAATTCCCATGTAACACCTACCACGAGCCAAGCACTGTGCTCACTGCTTTTCATAGATTCATTTACTTCCTGCTTACAATACCCTTATAGGTTATTATTAGCCCCAATTTCCAGATGAGGAAATTGAAGGACAGAGAGAATGAGAAACCCACCCAAAGTTAGACATAGTGGCTAACACCTGCAGTCATAGCACTTTGGGAGGCTAAGGCTAGAGGATCACTTGAGGCCAGGAACTTGAGACCAGCCTGAGCAACACAATAAGACCCCATGTCTACAAAAAGTAGAAAAATTATCCAGATGTGGTGGCGCACACCTGTAGTCCTAGTTACTTGGGAGGATGAGGCAGGAGGATCACTTGAACTCAAAAGTTTGAGGTTACAAGTGAGCTATAGTGAGGCCATTGCCTCTAGCCCAGGCAACAGAGCAAGACCCTGTGTCCCAAAACAAAAAAAGAAAGAAAGAAACCCACCAAGATAAGTTGAGTAAATGAGGTAGGGAAGGAAAACGGAAGGGAGGGAGGAAGGAAAGGAAAGAATGAAGGACATCACCACAGAAACACAGATGGCCCAACCTGTCTAAACACCAAAGCACAAGGACACAGGAGGTATGGTGGGGTGGCCCATGTACCTTGGAGGCCCGTAGGCCCATGAAAATGGCAAAGAGCAGCAGCAGCAGGGAGGTGGCCACCTTGAGATCTGTGAGCACAACCATGCCCACATTGACGAAGAACACCACTCCAGAAACCACCAGTGTGAAGTTGAGCAGGGCACGCTGCAAGGTGGGCGTGCGCACCTTCAGCTCGGGCAGCAGCTGCTCTAGGCCCTCCAGTGGTGTATCCTTGAAGCTCTTCAGCACCAGGTGTCCTCGTTTTGTCCGGGCTGCTAGCACCACCCGCTTAAAGTATCTCCTGAGGGACAGAGACAGGATCAGGACTGCCCTGTGGAAAACCTCCAACCCAGGATGCTCTCTTTGGCTCTACAATCACATAGCCAATTTAAAAGCCTTAATAGGGGAAGAAATCAGAAATAAGTTGTGCCCAGTAATAGAGCAGTTAAATAATGCAGTCCTATCACTGGACATACACATTGCTCATTCTTCAGAATACAGACTTCTCTCTAAGCTTCAATGCTCCTTAGTTGGAAAATGGGGAGAACCTTCCTCTTCCCCTGGGAATTGTACTACTCGCTTTCTCTTGGGAAGAAAAGGAAGCATCTGGATGACTCACACCTCCTCATTTCTTTTTTTTTTTTTTTTGAGACAGAGCCTCAAGCGGTCACCCTCGATAGAGTGCAGTGGCATCACAGCTCACAGCAACCTCCAATTCCTGGGCTCAAGCGAGTCTCCTGCCTCCACCTCCCAAGTAGCTGGGACTACAGGAGCCCGCCACAACGCCTGGCCATTTTTTGGTTGCAGCCGACATTGTTGTTCGGCGGGCGCGGGCTGGATTCGAACCCGCCAGCTCAGGTGTATGTGGCTGGCGCCTTAGCCGCTTTAGCCACAGGCGCCGAGCCCACCTCCTCATTTCTTAACTTCCTACCCCAAACACCCAAATCCAGACACTGACCTGTCAGTCCCCTTTCATCTCTAACCTTGCTTCCTTTTGCTGCAACTAGGGAATAGAGGACACCTCACCTCTCTGCAGGGGGTAACTTGGTGAAGAAGCCACGCTTGGAGCCCACACTGGACATACGGGGCATGTGCCCAACTCGCTGGCCCAGGGCCCAGAACTGCATGTAGATATACTGGTCCAAATTTACTGTCACCTGCCAAGAAGAGTGAAGGAAGCAGAAGCAGCTGTAAACAGGCAGGGGTGTTGAAGGCAGGATACCAGAATTAGATGCCCCTCCCTGAAATAATGTCCCCACTTTCCCTACTTATGACCATTCAGTGTCTAAGCAGGGCAGCCACATATGAGTTTTCACATTGAATACTGCACAGGACACACCATCAAAGACAATGCCATTCACATAGTAATATTTATTACCATATTTCCTAGAATCTAAGATGCTACCACACAAGGGCACACCATCTTATATGGCACCATTACACAGCAGTCATCTTTATTATCCTATTTCCTAGAAGCTAAGGTGCTACTGATTTTAAGATAATCCAATTATCTTATGAAGCAACTAAAAAAGAAAATATGTTGCCAATTAAACCATGTCACACCATAGCTTGTAAATCACATCTCAATTTCAGAAATGACAAAATATGAAAAAAAAAAAAAAAAGAAATGACAAAATACAACTTTAGAAAAAGTACATTGTAGGGTGACACCTGTGGCTCAGTGAGTAGGGCGCCAGCCCCATATACCAAGGGTGGAGGGTTCGAACCCAGCCCCAGCCAAACTACAAAAAAAAAAATAGCCAGGCCTTGTGGTGGGTGCCTGTAGTCCCAGCTACTCAAGAGGCTGAGGCAAGAGAATCGCCTAAGCCCAAGAACTGGAGGTCACTGTGAGCTGTGGCACCACGGCACTCTACCCAGGGGGACAAAGTGAGATTGTCTCTTAAAAAAAAAGAAAGTAAAAAGAAAAAGTACATTTTAAAATCAATACAGTGTAGAACTTTGTAAAATGTTAGCATTTTTATCATAATTTTGTTGACTTTAAGGATAGCGTTTTGTATTGTTATAACAATTTTGTGGGAGATGGTCATAAGAAAATCCCTATCATATGATACTTTTCCAACAGGTGGGAGTGAAGTGATCTGAAAAAGTGACGCCTTTTTCTAACTTAGTAAGTGTGCCACGTGTCCTATGCTCAGGACTACAACTCCCAGCAGCCCATGTCAGCCCATCCCAAAGTCTCCAACCTCACAAAGCCCTCCTAGGAGTTTTGGTTCTACTCTGGAACCAAAAGAAAACAAGTACCTGGACCTCATCCTGAGGGTGGTGGACCACCAGTGCATAGGCCAGGGCGTCCTCAGAGAGGGGGTTGAAGTTGGCCTGGGCCAGCAGGGGCTCCAGGGCCTGAAGCACCTCTTGCTCATTGGACAGACGCTGGGGATCTGTTAGCGATGGCTGCTCAAGGGTCTCCCTGTCGGGGTTGATGGGGTCATACAAAGCCTGAAGAGAGTCACAGAGGGAAAAAAACGGGCTGGGTCACAGCATGAGGGATTGTGGGGACACTTAAGGATATTCCTTTTCCTTTCCTTTAAATGACAGGGCTTGATCTCCGGCCCTCTTCCCTCTCTTCAAACTCGCCCTCAGTCACCTTGGATTCCTGTGCTGCCTATAACAGCATCTCTGTGCATAGACTACTCAACTCACACCTCCATGTGGACCTCTTCTCCACGTTCCAGAACTAACATCCAATTTCAGTGCGTAGGCACGTTCTTCCCTCTTCCAAGGCCAATGCGGGGCTGCCGGGGAGAGACTACATTTCCCAGCCTACCTTGCGGCTAGGCATGGCCAGGAGACGGGGGTTTGCCCATAGACTGTGAACCGAAGTGACAAGGGACAGGGACAACTTTCCTCTCACTTCTTGGTCCCTTGAACTTCCACTCTTTCCTTGTTCTGCCAGGCCAGGTTAGAACACTGTTTTGCCTACTGTTATGTAAATATTTTGAATTTTTCTGTACATTACAATGTTTTGACATCTTAAAAAATCCTTTCAAGCTGTAGAAAGACTGTCCTTCCCAGATCTAGCCAGTTCTCCTTTTATCTGCGCTTGCTGCCAGGTCCCAGGTCTATGGTTTAAAGCCCAACAAAATTATTCAAACTAGCCAATCATAAACTTCACCCTACCTGCCTTGCTTTCCCCATGGGAACTCCAGTGCAGGCCTGATCATCCCAGTACCTTTCCCACATGTCCCTGTGTGGCATGGCACACCTCCTGTCTCTAGGATTTGTGAATATAATAAATTTGTTTTATTCCTTAGTCTCTCCCTGTCTCCTCTAATGGCCACACCTGACTGACCATCTCATAAAAGAATACAAAACACCCATGACCCAGTTTTCACCATATAGAGATGAAGACAATGCTATAAGACACAGAAGAGCAACAAGATGGAAGGAACCTGGATCCCAAAATAATCTCATGTGGAACAGAGCTGTCCATCCACCCTGGCCCACTTACCTCAGGACTGTTACATGGGAGATAAAAAAATACTCCACCTCCTTTAAACTAACATGCAGTGGTGTCTATTTGTTAGCACAGCTAAGTCTTTCTTTTTCTTTAGACACAGAGTCTCACTTTGTCACCCTCGGTAGAATGCCATGGCGTCACAGCTCACAGCAACCTCCAGCTCTTGGGCTTAGGTGATTCTCTTGCCTCAGCCTCCCAAGTAGCTGGGACTACAGGGAGTCCTGCCACAACGTCCAGCTATTCTTTTGTTGCAGTTTGGCCGGGGCCAGGTTTGAACCTGCCACCCTTGATATATGGGGCTGGCACCCTACTCACTGAACCACAGGTGCCACCCACACTACTAAGTCTTTCTACCAACTAATACAAACTTCCTACTCAGTAGTTCTTTTTGGATGTCCTCATCATCTCAAATCTAACATGTCAAGCCCACGGATCATATTCCCCCACCGCCAACTCCAACCTTCCAACAAAACTACAATTCCGGATCTTCTCTCCTAAACCTAGTCCCCTCACCTATCCCTGGCCTTTTCCTCAAACACCAGACTCTTATATCCAACTATCTCTTTGACATCTCAGATTGGAATGACTGATGACTCAAAAATCTAACATGGCCCAAAGAGAACACATCAGCCCACCGCCAACCCTCAGTCTTCTGCTTTTGGGGATGGCACCACCATCTGTGCAGATGGTCCATCAGAAACCGTGATAGCATCTTTAATTCCTTTCTTATCATCACCCCCACTTCCAATTCTTTGGCCAGTTCACTTACTAGCCCCTCAAATCTCTCTTGAATCAACCCTCCTCTCCATCTTTGCTGCTATCTTCTCACTGAAGCCACCTTCAACTCCCACCTACACAATTACCTCAGGCTTCTGTTCCCTGCCCTCACTCTTACCACTTCCAAACTATTATCCACATGGCCTGAAAGAGCTTCCTGAGACTATAAGCAGATCCCATGCTCTGCCCCTCCATTGGCTTCCAGCACTTGTAATGAAATCGAGAATCTTGGAGGCACCTGTAGCTCAGCAGGTAGGGCGCTGGCCACATACACCCAGGCTGATGGGTTCAAACCCAGCCCAGGCCTGCTAAACAACAGTGACAACTGCAACAAAAAAAAAAATAGCCAGGCACTGTGGCAGGCACCTGTAGTCCCAGCTACTTGGGAGGATGAGGCAAGAGAATTGCTTAAGCCCATGAGTTTGAAGTTGCTATGAGCTGTAATGCTACAGCGCTCTGCTGAGGGCTACATAGTGAGACTCTGTCTCAAAAAATAAATAAATATACAGCTACTCGGGAGGCTGAGGCAAGAGAATCGCGTAAGCCCAGGAGCTGGAGGTTGCTGTGAGCTGTGTGATGCCATGGCACTCTACCAAGGGCGACAAAGTGAGACTCTGTCTCTAAAAAAAAAAAAAAGAAAAGAAAAGAAAATCTGGCTTGGTGCCTGTGGCTCAACGGGCTAAGGCACCAGGCACGTACACCTGAGCTGGCGGGTTCGAATCCAGCCCGAGCCTGACAAACAACAATGACAGCTGCAACCAAAAAATGGCCGGGCGTTGTGGCGGGCGCCTGCAGTCCCAGCTACTTGAGAGGCAGAAGCAGGAGACTCGCTTGAGCCCAGGAATTGGAGGTTGCTGTGAGCTGTGATGCCACAGCACTCTATCCAGGGTGACAGCTTGAGGCACTGTCTTAATTAATTAATTAATTAATTAAATGGAGAATCTTCCCACAACCTTCAAGTTCCCATAGGCCTATGGGGCAGAGCAGTCCCATAGGCCATGTTGTGGGATTTATGAAGTGACCTTCAGCAATTTCATTCCAGGCCTGAGCTGCAGTTTGAGAGTGAGGGAATCTCAGTGCTGAAGGAGAAAGAAATCTGCATCCATCAAATGTCCAATTCAATGCCAGATTCTCTTCTGGACTTCACATCCTCCCAGGGCTTCAAGCCAGAAGCCCAGACATCACACGTGATCCCTGCTGCTTCCTTACCTCACTCAATAAATTCTGCCAATTCCACCTCCATAGCTAATCAGCACTTTATCCAGCTTTCTCCACCCCTCCAGTCCCCCCCAACCTCAAGTCATCACCACTTTCTCCCACCTGAATGAGCCTAACAGCCTTTTCAATGGTCCCCCAAATCCCACTGGATCCCCCCACCAATCTTTTTTCCACATAGCTTCCAGGGAGATCTTCTCAAACAATAACAATAATAATTGATGATAATAGTGCATGTTTAGGCTCAGCGCCTGTGGCTCAACGGGCTAAGGCGACAGCCATGTACACCTGAGCTGGCGGGTTCGAATCCAGCCAGGGCCCGCCAAACAACGATGACGGCTGCAACCAAAAAATGGCCGGCGTTGTGGCAGGCGCCTTTAGACCCAGCTACTTGGGAAGTAGAGGCAGGAGGCTTGCTTAAGCCCAGGAATTGGAGGTTGCTGAGAGCTGTGATGCCACAGCACTATATGCAGGGTGATAGCTTGAGGCTGTCTCAAAAAAAAAAAAAAAATAGTGCATGTTTATGTAGTGCTTACTATGTGCCAGGAAGGATCTGAAACATCTTACATGCATATTCTCACAGTGTGAAATGGTCATACAGTAGAACCTCCATAGTTGACCACCTCCCTACACTGACTACCTCCCTAAGTTGACATAATTTTCATAAACCAGACATGTACCACATGTCAGTATAGTAGACCTAGTTCCTTATGTTGACCAGTTCGTCCCTTGAGTGGTCAGCTTACAGAGATTCTACATACATTTATCCTCGCTTATAGATATGGAAACCAAGGCACAAGGAAGATAACTGTCACATAACCAGGAAGTGGTAGATCCAAACCCTTCCAAGGCTCCTACTGCCTTCAGGAAACAGGACCACACTTTCTACTAAGGCCTGCAAAGTCCCACAGGGACTGATACCACAGTCATTCACAACCTGGCTTTAGTTCCTCCAGCCACAGGGACCTTGTACATGACCCTTTCCCTTTTCACTACTGAATTCTTACTCCTCTGTCACACTCCAGCTCCATTCTTATTCCCAAAAAGCCTTCCTCCACTCACCAAGTTGAGCAGGGCTGCACCGTATGGTTGGGCAGGATATGCACTGCACAAAAGTATCAGATCTAGGTTGGGCATGGTGGCTCATGACTGTAATCCTAACACTCTGAGAGGCCAAGGTGGGAAGGTCGCAGGAGGTGAAGAGTTCAAGACCAGTTTAAGCAAAAGCAAGATCTAATCTTTACTAAAAATAGAAAAATTAGTCAGACATGGTGGTGGGCATCTGTAGTCCACTTGGGAGGCTGAGGCAGGAGAATCACTTGCACTCAGGAGTCTGAAGTTGCTGTGAGCTAACCTGAGAACATGGCACTCTTGCCCCAGTAAAAGAGTGAGACTCTGTCTCAAAACAAAAAAAACTAAGAGGCACCATTCTAGATGCTTTAAGACCTCTACATACATGACAATCACCTTTCCGATGGAAATACAATGTACACAAAAGCACCATCCAATAGAACTCCATGCAATGATGGCAAATTTCTAGATCTGCACTATTCAGTAAGGATACTACTGATCACCAGTGGCTGCTAAGTACCTGAAACATAATGAATACAATTGAGAAAGAAAGGCCAGATGCAGTGGCTCCCTTAATTCCAGAACTGTGGGAGCTGACACAGGAGGATCACTTGGGGCCAGGAGTTCAAGACCACCTGGGCAACACAAAGACCTGGTCTTTACAAAAAAATAAAAAGTTAGCTGGTCTGGTGGAGTGTGCCTACAGTTCCAGTTACTCAGACAGCTAGGTAGGAGTCTCCCTGAAGCCCAGGAGTTCGAGATTACAGTGAGCTATGATTGTATCATGGTACTCAAGCCTCAGCAATATAGTGAGATCCTGTCTCTACAAAACACTTAAAATTATCAAATCAATACAAGGTGTTGGGCAGAGGAATGAGGGAGTTAGAAGAGGGGAGGAGGACAGAGGATGGGTGTGCTCTCACTTAATGGGCACAATGTTAGGGTGTATGGCACACCTCTTGAGGGCAGGACATAATTATAAGAGAGACTCTCCCTAACAAATGCAAACACTGTAACCTAATTCTTTGTACCCTCAAATTAACCTGAAATAATAAATAATTTATTAATCAATTAAAATTTAAAATTAGTCAAGCATGGTGGTGTGCACCTGCAATCCCATCTATTTGGGAGTCTGAGGCAGGAAGATCATGTGAGCCCAGGAGTTCAAGGTTACAGTGAGCTGTAATCAGGCCACTGCACTCCAGCCTGGGCAGAAGATCAAGACCCTGTCTCAAACAAACAAAAAACTATTGAGGAAGAAAAAAATTCACTCTGTAGCCCTGGGTAGAGTGCTATGGCATCATAGCTTATAACAAACTCAAACTCTTGAGTTCAAGCCATCCTCTGGCTACAGCCTCCTGAGTAGCTGGGACTACAGGGGCCTGCCATTGACCCCTGGCTACTTTTTAGTGGGGTCTCATTTTTGTTCAGGCTGGTCTTGAACTCCTGAGCTTAAGCAATCCACCTGCCTCGCCCTCCCAGAATGCTAGAATTACATATGGGTGCCACCACACCCAGCCCCGAGGAAGAAAACTTTTTATTTTACTTTAAAAAGCACATGAAGTCAGTGATTAGCATACTGGACAGCACAGGGATAAAGGGGCACCTTTTTCTAATTTTCACAAAAACCAAAGTCAATGTTGCTATCCATTTGCACAGAAGTGTCCCCCTTGCCTTCATGGTGTGAGTTTGTCCACTCACTGGGGACAGCATCTGATTCACAATCATCCTACCATGACAGTCTAGCTCCCTGAAAGCAGGGTGCAAGCCTGATTTCACTCCTCAATGAGGCCCCAGCACCTGGCACCCAGCCTCACACAAACATCTGCTAAAAGAATAAAAGATTTTTAATTGAGTCTTTGTGCCAATTGTTTCTGCCATTTTCTATCCTCAAGCATGCTCTTGGGGACCTGGCACACCATCTGTCTACTGAGGACTCCCAGACATCTCGCCTGAGCTCCAGACTCACACAGCCAAAAGCCTACTCACCATTTCCATACACACATCCCACGGCCTCTGAATGCCTCCCCCAGGGCATCCTCTGAAACCCCCTGTGTACCCACCCAAGGTCCTGTTCCCTCCCTAAATCTGTTCCTCAACAGATGCCAACTCAGTCCTTCCAGGTGCTCAGGCCCAAAGCCTGGGGTCATCCTGCATTCCTCTCTCTGTTACTCTAATCAGCAAATCCTGACAGCACCACCTTGAAAATAGATCCCGAATCCCACTACTTCTCACTCCTTAGTCTGAGCCACCCTCCTCCCCTGGACTGCTGCAGCAGCCTGGCCTGGGTGCTGGTCTCCCTGCTCCAGTCCTCACCCCCAGCCTAATCCACACACAGCCACTACACTATGCCTGTTCCCACTTAAGACAGCTCCACCCACTCCCTGCTGCTCCCCACTAACCTCCATGGTGAGTGGGTCCACCTTGTGAGGTCCTCACTAGGTTTTTGTTTGTTTGTTTGTTGTTATTTTGTTTGGGGAGGGTTTTTTTATTTGTTTGTTTGTTGGTTTGGTTTGGTTTCTTTGCTATTTTGAGACAGAGTCTCTGTCTCTGGGTAGAGTGCCATGGCATCATAGCTCACAGCAACCTCAAACTCTTGGGCTCAAGCAATCCTCCTGCCTCAGCCTCCCAAGTAGCTGGGACTACAGGTGCCACCCACAATGCCTGGGTAGTTTTCCTATTTTTAGTAAAGACAGGGTCTTGCTCTTGTTCAGGCTGGTCTTAAATTCAGAAGCTCAAGCCATCCACTCACCTTGGCCTAACCAGACTGTTAGGATTACAGACCTGCGCCACAGTGCCCAGACTCACCAGGTCTTATAAGCCCCTACAGAATCTGGCCTCAGGTCCCTCCCACCCCCCTGGTCCTGGTTCACCTAGCTCCAGCCCCACAGACCTCCTTGCTGTTCCCCCCAACACTGTACACCCTCCTGCCTCAGGGACTTTGCATTTACTGTTGCCTCAAATCTTTGCATGTCTCATTTCTCACCTCCTTCAGGTCTCTGCTCAAATGTCACCTCCTCAGTGAGGCCTTTCCTGATTACCTTTTACCTTACCTAAAATTGTAAAACACCTTCTGGCTTGCTTTTTCTCCTTAAGTAGGCTTGACAAATTTAGGAAAACAAAATACAGATGCTGGGTGCAGTAGCTCAACCTGTAATTCCAGCACTTGAGAAGCTGAGGTGGGTGGATTGTCTGAGCTAACAGGTTCAAAACCAGCCTGAGCAAGAGTGAGATCCTGTCTCTAAAAATAGCAGGACACCGTGTCAGGTACCTATAGTCCCAGATACTTGGGAGGCTGAGGCAAGAGAATCGCTTGATCCCAAGGGTTGGAGGTTGTTGTGAGCTAAGATGCCATGGCACTCTACCAAGCATGACCAAGTGAAACTGTCTCAAAAAAGAACATCCATCCTTCAGTGAGCATAGGGATACTGGTTCCAGGTCTCCTTGGGGATCAAAATCCACATGTGCTAAAGTCCCTGACATAAAATGGCACACAATTTGCATATAACCTATGTACATCCTCCTGTATCCTTTAAATCATCTCTAAAAGAATTATAATAACTAATACAACATAAGTGCTATGTAAATAGTTGTACTATATTGGTTCTTTGTTTTACTTGTTTTAGAAACAGGGTCTCGCTCTGTTGCCCAGGCTTACGTGCAGTGGCACCATCATAGCTCACTGTAGCCTTGAACTCCTGGGCTCAAGCAATCCTCCCACCTTCAATCTCTCAAGTAACTAGCACTAAAGGCACATGCCACTACACCTCTCTGATTTTTTTTTTTTTAATAGAGAAGTCTCTCTATGTTGCCCAAGCTCATCTTGAACTTTAGGGCTCAAACAATCCTCCTCCCTCAACCTCTCAAAGAGCTAGGATTACAGCCTCCATGCCAAGTTCAGTATTGTATAAAGAACAGTAACAAGGAAAAACAAATCTGTACATGTTCATTACAGATGCAATTTTTTTTTCCATATATTTTGATCTGTGGTTGGCTGAATCCATGGATATGGACTGCTGACACTATAAGGCACCCAATTAAATTTGAATTTCAGATTGACAACAAACCATATCTCAGCAAATCCTAACACCACCTACATACATACACACAAACATACATATATATACTTTTTTATTTATTTATTTATTTTTGAGACAGAGCCTCAAGCTGTCACCCTGGGTAGAGTGCTGTGGCATCACAGCTCACAGCAACCTCCAACTCCTGGGCTCAAGCAATTCTCCTGCCTCTGCCTCTCAAGTAGCTGGGACTACAGGTGCCTGCCCCGCTATTTTTTGGTTGCAGCATTGTTTTTTGGCAATCCTTGGCAATCCTGGAATCCAAGTAATCTTCCCGCCTCTCAGCCTCCCAAGTAGCTAGAACTACAGGCATGTGCCACCACGCCCAGCTAGATTTTCTATTTTTAGTAGAAATGAGGTCTTACTCTTGCTCAAGCTGGTCTCAAACTCCTGAGCTCAAGCAAACTGCCCACCTCAGCCTCCCAGGGTGCTAGGATTACAAGCCTGAGCCACCATGCCCAAAAAACAAACAGTATTTTTAGTTTAAATGTGTCTTGTGCAATATTGCACGGGACACACTTAAACTATACTAAAAAATTATTCATAGTTTACCTGGAATTTAAATGTACTAGGTATATTAGGTTGAATTTTTTTCCCCTAAAAATTCTTGTCCCTCAGAACCTCAGAATATTACCTTATTCAGGGGGGAGGGGGAGGACAATTGGCAGAAAGAGGGAGGGCAGGATGTGAGGGTGTATAACATGACCCCTGGGTGAGGGGTTCTTCTACAAATGGAACTTTACCTTGGAAGTGAGAACAATGTAACCTAAAAATTGTACCCTCATATTGATTTGAAAAAGGTAAAAATAATAATTAAAAAAAAAAACATGAAAATGTGAAGAAAAAGAATATTACCTTATTTGGATGAGGATAGAAAAAGATAAATAGAGATGAGATCCTAGTGGATTAGGGTGGGCCTTAAATCCAATGAAAGTGGCCTCATAGGAGACAGAAAAGGACAGACACGTGAGAAGATCACATGATGATGCGGACAGGGGTTAAATTGATGCATCTACAAGCCATGGAACACTTCGGACAGCTGGCAGCCACTAGCACCCAAGAGAGGTAGGGGATGGTTCCTCAGAGCCTCCAAAAGGAACCAACCCTACCAACTCCTTGATTTCACACCTCTAGCTTCCTGACCTGACAGAATAAATTTCTGTTGGTTTAAGCCACCCATTTTATGGTCATTGGTTATGGCAGACCTGGGAAATGAGTAAACAGGACATCCTGTACTCTATCCAGCAACCCTATTCTCAGATCTTAGCACCTTTTAAAATATGTTACTTCTTTACCTTGCTGCTGGTCTCTTCCACTAGAATGACAGCCCATGAGGTAGATACACACATTTGTCATGCTCCCTCTGTGCCCTAGGACCTGGAACCATCGGGAAGACACAGTTGGTGCTCAAAAAATATTTACTAAGAGAATCCAACAAATGAATAAATAAGGAAAAGAGGGCCAGAGAGAAAGGTCACCTGCCGAGGTCACCCACACTGTTAGTGAACAATGACACTGGCATCTGAATGAGAGCTGTTCTGATCCTTTCTCTGCCCAGGCCACTTCCTCAAAGGAGTTAGGTCATTAGCAAACAGTCACCCTGTGGCGTCACCACCTCTGCTGCATCCCCCTTGCTATCTCGGCGTTTCTGTTTAAAATATCCTGCCTCAGAGTATATGTGTGTGTGTGTGTGTGTGTTCATACACACACACATATATATCTTTTTACATTTCTACTTATTTAAACATCATATAATAAAGTAGAGGTTGGGCATGGTAGCTCATGTCTGTAATCCTGGCACTCTGGGAGGTGAAAGCAGAAAGAGGCTCAAGCTCAGGAATTGGAGACCAGCCTGAACAAGAGCAAGACCTCATCTATACTAAAAATAGAAAAATTAGCAGGGTGTTATGTTAGGCAGTTGCAGTCCCAGCTACTTAGGAGGCTGAGGCAGAAGGATCGCTTGAACTCAGAAGGTTGAGGTTGCTGTGAGCTAGGCTAAGGCCATGGCACTCCACCCAGGGCAATAAAGTGAGACTCTGTCTCAAAAATAAAATGATAAAAAACATATAATAAAGTGGTTTTTACAAAAACTTTTAAAATACAAAACAAAAACATAGCTCCCTAAGCCACAAGTGCCCTGTGGAAGAGCCTAGAACAGGCAATGGGCTCAAACTGTGCCTATACCATGCGTGAAGTATGTGACCTTGGGCGTGTCATAGGCCCTCTCAGACTTTGTTTCCCCGATGCAATTGCCAATGGCAGCCCTGAAGGAAGGAGTTAACCAGCCTGACACAGTGAGCACCCAGCAAAGAGGGCTGTTGGTGGCCACTTCCTGTGGTTTTCATTATTCCAAGCTAGAGGGGAGCTCTGCAGAGGGCAGTGGCAGGACACAGTGAAGGCTGAGCTCAAGTGGCTGGAGGTGTCCAAACCCTGAATAAAAAAAGAGTTGGCCCTTAGCCAGCTCCTGGGAGGCCTTGGAATGTCCTGCCTGATAAAAGTGTCTTGGTTTACTTGGGGCCTTGGGCCACTTGGTATTAATTTGACCTCTGCAGGGGCTGGATACTAAGGTCGGCCTCCATGCCTACATGACTGACCCCAAGGCTCAGTCATGTTCACCAAGGCTCATGTGAGCAACCCTGGTTGGCAATGCTCCTCGCATGTTGTCACACATCTTTGCTGGGAGAATTAAGCACTGCCTAGATGACCCCACTGAGCCAGGACAGCTGGGACCTCACACCTGCTCTCTCCTGGATTCTGCCTCATGTGCTTTTTTCCTTTGCTGAACTTAGTCACCATCCTTTCACT
The DNA here is from genome assembly GCA_963574655.1 of Perodicticus potto. NCBI lineage: Eukaryota > Metazoa > Chordata > Mammalia > Primates > Lorisidae > Perodicticus > Perodicticus potto. The sequence continues at coordinate 27,363 of CAUYRH010063008.1, read as the reverse complement.
GTAATAACTTGTTACTGTAATAGCTTTTCTGAACCCTGTGAGTCCTTGCCAGAATCACTGACCCTAAACATGGTCTTAGGGCCTCCCAACACAGGCAGGTTCCTGGGAAGTCCAGGAGGGGAAAGCTGAGAATTTGCCTTGCAGACACTACTCTTTCCTGGAGTTTTCCCTCTTTCTGGCTGTTCCTTGTCCATGCCTTTCACTGGTTCCAGTTCCTCTTTCTGATATCTCAAGGTTAGTGCCTTTCCCCCACCCACTCCCACTGCCCCAGGCTCAGTCCCAGGCTTCTCTTTTCTGTGTATACTTGCAAAGAACTAAATGTTGTGTCCCCATAAAATTCATATATTGAAATCCTAATCCCCCAATGTGATGGTATGAGGAGGTGATGCCTTTGGGAGTTAATTAAATAATGAGGGTGGAGCCCCCACGAACAAGATCAGTACCTTTATCAAAGAGACCCCAGAGAGATTTCTTGCCCCCTTCTGCCTTATAAGGACATTGCAAGAAAGACCATCTAAGAACCAAGCTCGCCCCAGACATCAACTCTACTGGCACCTTGATCTTGGGATTTCCCTGCCTCCAGAACTATAAGAAATATACATTTCTTAGTTAGGCCACCAATCTCTAGTATTTTTGTTATAGCAACCTGAATGGCCTGAGACAACACTGATTTCCTCGCTGGTCATTTAGTACCATCTAGATCCTCCCAGAGCTGTTTCTCAGCCCAAACCTCTCCCTTCAACTCCAGATCCATATACTCTACCTAGCTGAGACCAGGGAGCTCAAACTTCTCAGCCCAAAACTGAGCTCTCAATCCTCCTAGCAGATCTTTCCCCATCTTCTACCATGGTCTTCTGCATCTCAGTAAACAGCAGCTCCATTCTTCAGGAAGCTCAGGCCTGAACTGCTGGAGGCACCCCCTGACTCCACTCTTTCCCGTACTGCCCCCACCCTGGCTGCACCCCAGCAAATTCAGGTGCCTTCCAACACAATCAGCATGTGAACACTTGCCACCACTTCCACTGCTATCACTCTTGTTGGAGCTTCCATTATCTCCATAGTAGACTTTTTTTTTTTTTTTTTTTTTTGTAGAGATGGAGTCTCACTTTATCGCCCTTGGTAGAGTGACAAAGCATCACACAGCTCACAGCAACCTCCAGCTCCTGGGCTTAGGCAATTCTCTTGCCTCAGCCTCCCAAGTAGCTGGGACTACAGGCACCCGCCACAACGCCCAGCTATTTTTCTGTTTTGCAGTTCGGCGAGGCCGGGTTTGAACCCATCACCTTCGGTATATGGGGCTGGCGCCCTTCTCAATGAGCCACAGGCACCGCCCCCACAGTAGACTCTTTAATAGGTCTCTTTGCCTCTGAATGTCTATTTGCCTACTTGGCAGCCAGAAGAATCCTGTTAGCAACTAACTCAGCTCACAGCCCTCCTCTACTCAGAGCCCTACTACCGCTCCCAGATCACTGAGAGTCAAAGCAAAGTCTTCATGATGGTCCACAAGGCCCAGTACCAACCGCCCCTATTACGTATCTGTCCTCATTTTCCACCCTCCCCACTCACTCACTCACTTCCAACCACAGTGGCCTCCTCACTATTCCTCAACACTCCAGACCCACTCTCACCTCAGGGCTTTTGCACTTGCTATTTCCTCTGCCTGGAACATCATTGCACACACTTCCATCAGGCTCGTTTCCTCTCTTCACTCAGATTTTAACCCACCCGTCACCTCCTCAGGTAGCCTTTCCCCAACCACTCTGTCTAAAGCTTGCCCTAAAAGATGGCTCGGTGCCCATAGCACGGTGGTTACAGTGCCAGCCACATACACCAAGGCTGGCAGGCTCAAACCCAGACCGGGCCAGCTAAACAACAATGACAAATGAAACAACAAAAAACAATAGCCGGGCCTTCTGGCAGGCGCCTGTAGTCCCAGCTTCTTGGGAGGCTGAGGCAAGAGAATAGCTTAAGCCCAAGAATTTGAGGTTGCTGTGAGCTGTGACAACACAGCACTCTACTGAGGGTGACATAAAGAGACTCTGACTTGAAAAAATAAACAAATAAATAAATAAAATTTGCCCCCATATTGTCCCTCCTTTTTTTTGAGACAGTCTCACTCTGTCATGCTAGGTAGAGTGCTGTGGCATCATAGCTCACAGCAACCTCAAACTCCTGCGCTCAACAAATCCTCTTGCCTCAGCCTCTTGAGTAGCTGGAACTACAGGCACCCACCACAACGCCCAGCTAGTTTTTATTATTTTTAGTAGAGATGGGGTCTCATTCTTGCTCAGGCTAGTCTTGAACTCCTGAGCTCAAGCAATCCATCCACCTCAGCCTTCCAGAGTGCTGGGATTACAGGCGTGAGCCATAGTGCCAGCCCATTTTGTCCTTCTTTATCCTGCCACTCTACTTCCCTGTTCTTTATAGCACTGACCACTACCAGGCATCATATTTTATATTTATTTCATTCTTGTCTCCTAAACTGGAATGATGGCTGTTTGAGAGTGTGGCTTCATCTGTCCCATTCATTGCTGAATCCCCAGTGCTTAGAACAGGGCCAGGCTCCAAGTGTCAGTGAATATTTGTGAATGATTGGATGAGCAAACAAAGTGCCATTAGGCTAGAGGGGCCCAATCCTCACCTGCAGCTGAGCCAGGATGTGGTGGTAGTGGTACAGGGTGCAGAAGTCCACATGGGTCGAGAATGCCTCCAAAGCCGCCTTCTCTGCTGGACTTGAGTGGAATTCCTGTTACCTCAGGAAGCAAAACTTCTCTGTAGGCCTTTCCCCATGGGGAGGAATTCTTTCCCTGGGTATCAGAACTCTGGACTTTTTAAAATTTTGTTTTGGTTGATGGGGCAAGGTGATGACCAATTTTACTGACCAAGAAACCGAGGCAACCTAACATTGTGAAAAACAGATGGCTTAACTCACCAACATTCACTCAATGCTTATTATATACCAGGAACTGTTTGTGAGCATAATACCCTCCAGAGGATGCAAGAAGGGTGATGGAATTATAACCCCTATTTCTCTGGAGGGAGAAACTGAAACTCAAGAAAGTCACTTGCTGAGGGCCACAATATCTTCATGAGTTAACTCCAATGTAGGATTGCCTGACTAGAGAACACACATGTGGAATCACTTCTTTGCATTTCCTATCTCTGCCCTGGGTGAATGTGATCACAGCCCCTTTCTCAGAGGGCTATGGTGAGAATATGATGAGATCATATGTGTCCACATATATACATGTGTTTATTTAGGTATTTACATGTATATTCGTATGAAGTCTAGCACAGGGCTTAGTACATGCAGGTGTTCAATAAATGTTACATGAATGAATACTAATCTCCAATAATGACAGGTATGATGATGATGGGGAGTGGGGTAAGAGCTCAAGTTCTAGAGCAGGACCAGCACTAGGGTGAATGAATAGGCACCCAGCTCACTCTGAAGCCTGAGCAAAAGCCTCACTTGCCTCATCCTAGTCCTGGGCCACCTCTGGAGTCAGATCATTGTGGTTCAAGTTGGGCCACAATGCTGTGGTCTTGGGTAAGTCACTTTTCTCCAGCATGCTTCAGTTAACTTAGGTGTAAAATGTGGGAATTTGGTTTGTAGTATAGTTTAAGCCAGGCATTTCTGGAAGGCCTGTTGACCAGAGTCCAAGTTCCTCAAATGCCTCAAGGCTAACAATAGCCTGGTGGTCTACACAGGATATCTGGCACCCAACAGATTCAAGGCTAGAATTTTGAGGGTCCTGTTGACCACAGTCCGGGATCCTGTGCCACCGCCCCCCCCTTAAGGTGGCACAGACGCCCCATTTGTTACCTGGTGGCTGAGAACAGAAGGCCTAGCAACCAAAGATTACTATTGCCTGAGTCCTGCCCAGGCATGGATAGAAATTAGTGAAATCACTAAAGCAAATTAGGCAAGTTTATCCCCAATTTTTATAAGTTGTAATCACACGATGTGTCTGCATGATTTTCCTTTCCTTTGTTTCCCTTCTTCTGACTGTTAATGATTACTTGAGGTGCCTTGCCTTAAATAAACTCAAACTAAGCTTATACATTATGCTGGCAACATTTTTTTTGCAGTTTTTGGCCAGGGCTGGGTTTGAACCCGCCACCTCTGGCATATGGGGCCGGTGCCCTACTCCTTTGAGCCACAGGTGCTACCCATGATTTATGATTTTTGATTGAATAAAGAGACCTATGAGAGAATGGCCCAGTGATGCACTTGCTAGCTGCACTTAAGATGCTGCTGGCTTACTGTATGCCCCTCACAGGCTCCCATTGGTTATTTCACCTGAGATTACTGAGTCTGAGTTTTTTTCTCGTCTCAACTGCCCTCAGTGCAGATCCCAGCAAAGGTTGTGGGGACCCACGCCCCCACTGTAAAATGAGGATGACGATGGATATATCTCTTATTGGGTTGTTCTTGTTATTCAATAATACATGTACAAAGTTTGTCATGGTCCCGCAGAGAAAGGGCTCAAATAGCGTAATAATAAGTATGATTATAGTTTTGTGACTATGTGTATATAATTATTAGGTAGTAGAAATAATACTGACCAGGATGATTATTATACCCATTTTTCAGACGGAAAAAAACATACCCTCCGGAGTGCCAGTTCGAGCTTCCCAATCAGTTTTGAATCAGGGATGGACGCTGCTTCTTTACCTGGGAGGTCTTGCCTCTGCTTTCCAACTCATCTCGCGCCCACTTGGGACTGTGAGGGGACCAGAAACTACAACTCCCAGGAGGCGCCAGAGCAGCCCTCTGCAGCATACAGGGCTCCGCCGCCGCGAAGCCTACCGGGAATCGTAGTCCCCAGGCTCTCGGACCCAGGACGGGCGGTACCTGTATCAGGAGGCGGAGCAGCTGCTCCTTGGAGAACGGAATGAAGCGCTCGCGGTACTGCTGGGCCCAGTCGCGGGGCTCCGTGGGGTTCCACATCTTGCGATACTCCCCCATCTTGGCCGCCAGCGACGACACGGCCCGGGGGGTCCCGAGGAGCGCGGGCAACAGGGTCCATACTCGGACCCTGGCCCCCCAGGCTCCCTGGGTCACAAGCAGCATGGCCCGACCCTTTCCCCAGAGCCTAAACCAGAGGGGAATGGGCAGGAGTCAAATGTCATCTGGAGGAAAAGCGCCTTCTCCACTTCCACGTCCCGCCTGGTAGGGGCCGTCCCTACCTCAAGCTGGGCACAGAGCCCATCCGCCCCTCTCTTGCAGTCCCCTCCCATACTGCTTAGTTGACCTGGATCTCAGATTGGGTCAAGGGTCTTAGGCTTCGGGCCGTTTTGCACACCCAGAGACCCTGTAGTGGGACAATTGTTCAGGGTCTAGATGACGAAGTGGATCTTAGGGAAAATAGGAAATGCTCTGAAAAGCTACCTAGGGAGTAGCAGGGTCACCCTCCCCTGCCATGCAATCCCCCTCCCTCTCCCTCACCTTAGCCAACGTGTGACTGTCATTGAGTCTCCTGCGCATGTGCAGGAGAGCGTCCTGGACCCTCGAGGTTTGGCTTCAGCCAGCAGTACAACGCATGCGTAAAGAATGGGTCCTTGAGGGCAGTTTCTTTCACCCTTACCTCAATTGTGCATGCGCGGTCTGTGTGCCTTGCCCCACCACTAGCCTCGTTTGGGCGCGGCGCATGCGCCGAAGAAGTGTCTCCTTGGCCGCTTCTTCAAAGGGAAGGGGCGGGGCAGGCGCGAGACTCCCGAAGGGATGGGGTGGGGCAGTACTCGCGCGCCGCCAGCCAACGGCGAGCCGCCCAACGTCCGCTGAAGCCACGCCCTCATCCCTGTCTGCTCCTGAGTAGGCGGGAAAAGAAAGGGGCGGGACTTGGGATCAGCCAATCAGCTGAGGAACGAAAAGGCGGGAAAAAGCAGAACCCAGAGAAGCCTGAGGGCGTCGGGGACCGGGAGAGGAGGGCGGGCGGAAGGAAAAGCGGGCCTCCAGGTGACGAAGACTGGCCCTCCACAGAAGGAGTGGCCCCTTGTCAGGGGAGAGTCACTCCCACGCCCCAGCACTCCCATTCCTCATCCTTAAAGGGGAGACTTCAATTTTAAGAAGGTAGCCTAGTGCCGGGGGCGCAGCCATCTCGGTCTGAGGGGACGGCTCAGTTTCCAGGCTCCCCACAGATCTGAGGTCCACACTCCCAAGTTGAGGAGATACACTTTTACGAAGATGGAGGTGTATGCTAAAGGGAGGCCCCCATTCCGGGAGTTAGCCCCAATCTACAAGGAAAGCCTAAAATATGCCCTGAGGTGCCTGGGTACTGTCACCCCCCAACCTGAAAGGGATCCCTCAGGTTCAGACCTCCCAGGGGTTCTGAGCTCGATTGTGGCACCCCCGACTCCCCAGAAAACGCCACCTTTGTCCTCTCCCTCTGGGAACGTGGGCCCTAAGCTGGGGACATGGCCCCGTTGCCCAGGCCTCTCCGCGTCCCTTGTCCCCGGCTCCCTACCCTGCATGTCCTCCAGCAGCCCAAGCCCTGCAGACTGCATTCCCCACTTCTGGAGCCTAGAGCAGCCCCACCACTGGGTCCCCAACTCCTAGGAACCCCTCAGCCCACACCCCTTCCTAGGACACCTGTAAGGACCACCCCTTCCTCCCAGCCCCTGGGACGCCCCCGGCAGCCCCCGCAGCCCGCACCCCACTTCGGGACTCTTCAGTGACTCCTAACCCCGCGCCTCTACTCACGGGACCCTCCGCACCCTGATACTGCGCTCCCGGCTCCTGGGACCCCCCGCAGCCCCGACCCAGCCCCACCTCTGTGCGTCCCGCAGCAGCCGAGCCCAGAGTGGCCTGGAGCCTCCACACGGCGGCGCCCAGCGCCCCGCTCCCGTCTCTCAGGGCCCCGGGAGGACAGTAGCAGCCATGCACGTCCCCGAGAGCCTCCAGGACCTGGCCGACAGCGAAGCCGTGCGGTTCGTGAGGAGGCCCAAGACCGCCGTGCGGATCTGCGCAGGGGTGAGGCCTCCGGGGTCGGGGTGTCTGCCTTGAGCCCCGGGGACGGGGGCAAGACACGAGGTGCGGGAGGGAGGGTCGGTGGGAACAGGAGGCAGCAAGAAGCGAATAGCGGCCGATTCTCAGAGGAAGATTCGACCCCCACAGCAGATGCTATAAGCCGGCTTTTTTTTTTTTTTTTTTTTGAGACCGAATCTCACTATCACCCTGGGTAGAGTGCCATGGCATTATCACTCACAGCAACCTCAAATGTCTGGGCTCAAGTGATCCTCTTCTCTCAGCCTCCCAGGTAGCTGGGACTACAGGCGCCCACCACGATGCCCGACTAGTTTTAGAGACTGGGGGATTCCCTCTTGCTCAGGCTGGTCTTGAACTCCTGAGCTCGAGGGATCTTCCCGCCTCAGCCTCCCAGAGTGCTAGGATTACAGGCCTGAGCCACTATGCCCGGCCTATGAGCTCCATCTTTGAAAAGGACACCGAGGATCAGGGAAGTTTAGTAAGTTTTTTAAGTCTGTGCTGTCCACGCTGGGCACGGTGGCTCATACTTATAAACCGAGCATTCTGAGAGGCCAAGGCTTGTGAATCACCTCAGCTCAGGAGTTCAAGACCAGCCTGAGCAAGAGTGAAACCCTGTAGCTAAAAATAGCAGGGGGTTGTGTTGGGCATCTATAGTCCCAACTACTGGGAAGGCTAAGGCAGAAGAATCTCTCGACCCCAAGAGTTCCAGGTTGCTGTGAGCTATGATGCCACAGCACTGTATTCAGTGCGACAGAGTGAGGCTCTGTCTCAAAAAATAAATAAAGCTGTGCTGTCCTAAGATGTAGCCACTGCCATATGTGGCTACTTCAATTTGTGCCAATTTGCACTAATTAAAAATATTCTGTTCTGTAGTCACAGCAGCAACATTTTAGGTGCTCAAAAGCCATATGTGGGGCTCGGCACCTGTAGCTCAGCAGCTAGGGCACCAGCCACATATGCCAGGGCTGGTGGGTTTGAACCCAGCCTAGGCCTGGAAAACAACAATGGCAACTACAACAAAAAAATAGTGGGGCATTGTGGCGGATGCCTGTAGTCTCAGCTACTTGAGAGACTGAGGCAACAGAATCGCTTAAGTTCAAGAGTTTGAGGTTGCTGTGAGCTGTGATGCCACAGCACTCTACCGAGGACGACATAGTGAAACTCTGTCTCAAAAAAATAAAAAGCCATATGTGGCTGGGTGGCTCTCAAATTGGACAGCACAGATATGGAACATTTTCATTATGCCAGAAAGTTCCATCAGACAGCATTGGCTAAAGTCACAAAGTAAGAAACAGAGCTAGGATTCAAACTGGGGTCTCTTAGATGCCAGAGTCCATTTAGTTTCCACCTCTCAGGTGAGGGAGGAGGAGGAGAGAAATAGGGGTTGAGACCTCTAGGAAGAGAATGTGTAATGTAATGTAGACATAAGCTACCAGGTGGTAGGTGGTCGTCACCTTGTGCCAGGCACTGTGCCAAGGGCTTTACAAGCATTCATTTAATTACCACACTGGCAAAGAATCTGGACACCTGGAGTCAAATCCTCATTCAGCACAGACTTTGCTATGTGACCTTGAATCAATCACTGTTCCTCTCTGGACCTCAGCACATGAGGGCTTGGAGCTTGTTACTGTGGACTTTAATCTGCGCTGCTTCCATTGCTCTCAAAGGAATTGGAAACCGAGGCCCAGGGAGATGATGAGACTCAATCAGCATCATGGGAGTAGGTGAAGTTCCTGGGTTCCAGCTCAGGGTCTCCCCTCTGGATTCCTAATCCATAATGTCTCCTCCCTGCCCCTTCCGCAGCCTGAGGTTGAAGAGGGAGCAGACAGGCCTGGCCTAGAATCCTGGATAGCTATGCACTGTCCACACAGGGTGATATGACCAGGCCAGCCCTATAATTAGCAGCACCACCTTTCCTTCCCAAAGTGCCCAGTTTTGCTTAATAGTTTCATGGCCACCATATGTTTGTGTGACCTTGAGCAAGTTACTTGATTTCTCTTAACCTCTATACTAGTGATTTTCAACTAGTATGTGGCAGCACACTGGTATGTCATGAGAGGATCTTAGATGTGCCACGAAAATTTTTAGAGATCATTAAATTATTTTCTTTTTTCTTTCTTTCCTGTTTTTGTTTGTTTTTTTTCGGGGGGTGGTTGAGACAGAGTCTCACTCTGTCACCCTACGTAGAGTGCCCTGGCATCATACCTCACATCAACCTCAAATTCTTGGGCTCAGGCGATCCTCCTCCCTCAGCCTCCTGAGTAGATGGGACTACAGGTGCCTGTCACTACACCCAGCTGGTTTTTCTATTTTTAGTACGAATGGGATCTCACTTTGCTCAGGCTGGTCTTCAACTCCTGAGCTCAGGTGATCCACCTGCCTCTGCTTCTTAGAGTGCTAGGATTACAGGTATAAGCCACCACACCCAGCCAATTTAAGTTATTTTCAAAAGAAGTTCAGGGTCCAGGCTCCGTAACTCTAGCACTCTGGGATGCCGAGGCAGGTGGATCACCCGAGCTCAGGAGTTCCAGACCAGCCTGAGCAAGAGCAAGACCCTAACTCTTAAAACACCCCGGTGTTGTGGGGGGTGCCTATAATCCCAGCTACTTGGGAGGCTGAGGCAAGACAATCACTTGAGCCCAAGAGTTTGAAGTTGCTGTGAGCTGTGACACCACGGCACCACAGCACTCTACCAAGGGTGACAAAATAAGACTCTGTGTCTCAGAAAAAAAAAAGAGAAGAAGTTCAAAGCACTGTAAGTATATTCTTTTTTTACTCTTTGTTTTGATCAACATAATTTAAATGTGCCACAGAAGGGTAACTATAGGTTCAAGTGTGCCATGAGATTAAAAAGGTTGAAAAACACTGCTCTATAATCTCTTCTGTAAAACAAAGATCCTAATACCCTACTCATCATAGGAAGGGTACTTGTGAAAATTAAACAAGTTAATGCTTATAAACTGATTAGCATGGGCCTGGAAAGTAGTGATCTTTCCTTAAACAGTGATTATTATTAGAATGAATCACTACTTGTGAGCAAGAAGAAAGATGGCTTTCAGGGGAGTGTTAATTGTCCTCCCCCAGGGAAAGAAGGGAATTTTGAATACCACATCCCAGCACTAGGTCCCTTGCTGGTGTTAGCTACTCTACTCATCACAAATCTATGACAAGGGTGTTATTTTCCCCATTTAACCCAAGGGAAAACTGAGCCTCAAAGAGGCTGAATGACTTGCCCAAGGACATTACCCAGCTGGTGAGCAAGTCAAACTCAGATCCACCCACTCATCTCCAAAGCTTTGGAAGTTAGGGTGGATGTCAGGGTGTCAGGGGAGAAGGCCCAGCTGGTGTGGACTGGGCAGGGAAAGGGGAGGCAGGACTGCCAACCGCCAACCGTGCCAGACGTTCTGGTCACGGACTTTGCCCCTGTCTCCATCCTCTCTCCTGCCCGCCCTCTCCTCCTTACCCCCTGGCCTGGCTCCTCAGGAGGGAGTCTCCGGGCAGCTGGTGCTCTTGTCCTCGCTGCCGCCTGCCAGCTGGTGCCTTAGCTGATGAATCTTTGCTCCCTCCCTGGGGACAGGCCAGAGAGGGCAAGGAAGGAGATTGGACTCAGGCTTTAGAGGGATTGGGTCCCTCTGGCCCAGCTGAGTCCCCCTCCTTGAGTCTTCAGTGTCCTGGGCTCATGCCACAGCCCAAGATTTTAGGGGTCAGTGAATAGACAGCACTCCCACCTGGAAGTCAGAAGGACTGGATTTCAATCCTCCCTCCACTGCTGACCTTGAGAGAATGCGTCCCTCTCTGGGTGAATCACAAAAACTACTGTTTTTCTGAGCATTTCCTGGTGCCCAGGACCCATCCCCATATTCCCCCCACCCCTTGTAGCATAGAGACAGACTGGGAAACCGAGGCTCCAAGAGGCAAGTGATTTGCCCAAGGCCACACAGCTGGCAGTCAAATGTGTCTGGCTCTTTCTAGTCCACCATAATGGCTTCGATTTATCACCTGTAAAACAGAAATGAATTAATAACCTCTACCACGTGGGGCTGATGTGAGCTTCCAGGGATGCAGGCAGGTAAAATGAATATGAGCTCAAAAATGATCAATATGTTTTCCCATCCAACACCTGGTCCTGTGTTAAACCAGCGGGCAAGGTGCTCCTCTGCAGACTCAGTTCTTCAACTCCTAAACAAGGGGATCATCTTAGAGCCTCCCTCCCAGTGTTGCTGTGAGAATCAAATAAGAGAATGGATGTGAATACCCTTGGTTAATGCTAAAGTGCTAGGCAAACAGAGGGACTCAGGTTGTTACTGCTGCTATTTGTTTAGAGAAGGCAATTAAGGTAGAAGAGAGGGGAGAAGGAAGGAAGCAGAGGAGTTTAGGGGTAGTCTTTTGCCTCCTCCATCCTCACTCCAAAGGGCAGGGCAAGAGCAAAGAAAAAGAAGCCAAAGTCATTCATTCTGTCATTACACATTTGCCCAGGTCCTGTGGATGGAGAGATGGGTTCTATGTGGAGCCTATCAGGAGGAGATCAATTCTATTGAAGGTGAAATTTTCAATATTCCCTTTCCCTCAGCCTGTCCCTCCACCAGCTCCCATCACCAACACTGCCATATCCAATCAATCACCAAATCCTATTTTACATCCTGAATGTTACTGTATTCCACAGGGCTCCGGCCTAAGCATTTCTCACCTGGGCCTCCCTATCAGCCTCCTCTCAAGTCTGTTGACCTCTTCTCTTGCCCACCTCCAGTATGTCAGCCACATGACCCCCATAGGACTTCTCTTACCCCCAGATCTGACATTAACCATCTGCTTCCCAGAATTCTTCCATGCATAAAATTAACCCCTTTCCATGGGGTTAATTCCTATTCCAGGCCCCTGGACTTGGTGTTCAAGGCCTCTCAGGGTCTGGCTTCCACTCATTTGTCCAGCCTCATTTCAGACTGATCCCTCAAATGAGATTTATTTGGAGAAGCCCTGCTCTGCAGTATCCAGGCTTTGCACATACTCTGCCCTGCCTGGAGTGCTCTTTCCCCTCTTGTCTGCCTAAAAGCTCCTTGTTCTTCAAGGTTCAGCCAGCTCAGAACCCACCTTATTATTACCTCCTAAAACCAGCTCTATAACTTCAGGTGCTACTCAAATCTTCACTCTCTCCCTCACCCCAAACCTCAACCTCCTCCCTGGCCTCCCAGCCTCTGGACTCACCCCCTTCAACCCAAACCCCAACCTCCTCCCTGGCCCCCCAGCCTCTGGACTCACCCCCTTCAACCCATATCCACATAGAGGGTCTTCCTACACCTTCACCTAGAGCTGACCCTTCTCATCCCCCTGCTCATAACCCTCCATGGCTCCCTATTGCCCTCCAGACAGCATTCCTATTCCTTAGCCTTTCTCATCTGTCAACATTTCCTATAAGCATTTCCTCCTCCAGAAAGACTTCCTGGGCCAACTCTCACTCCTTGCCCCACATATGCACCAGCTCCTGTGTCTGGCATAGAACTTGCCATGCTGCTTTTGGACTGTCTGGGACAAATAATTGGGGCTCCAATGTTTCACTGAGGGCGACATAATGAGACTCTGTCTCAAAAAAAAAAAAAAAAAAAGAGAGAAAAAAAAGAAAACACTAGCCTGGTGTTGTGGCAGGCACCTGTAGTCCTAGGTACTGGGGAGGCTGAGGCAGGAGGATCACTTGAACACAGGATTCAGAGGGTGCTATGAGGTAGGCTGATTCCATACTCAAGCCTAGGGTAACAGAGTGAAACTCTGTATCGAAAAGATAAATAAAATAAAATAAAATTAGAGGTACTTTACCTAACAAATTAGTGTAACCTGGTTTCTTGTACCCTCAATGAACCCCCAACAATAAAAAAAAATTAAAAAAAAGGAAAGAAGGGCGGCGCCTGTGGCTCAACAAGGAGGGCGCCGGACCCATATACCAAAGGTGGCGGGTTCAAACCCGGCCTCAGCCAAACTGCAAAACAAAAAAATAGGCGGGCATTGTGGCGGGTGCCTGTAGTCCCAGCTACTCGGGAGGCTGAGGCAAGAGAATCCCCTAAGCCCAGGAGTTGGAGGTTGCTGTGAGCTGTGATGCCACAGCACTCTACGAGGGCGACAAAGTGAGACTCTGTCTCTACAAAAAACAAAAAAAAAAAAAAAAAAGGAAAGAAAAAAACTTTATTAAAATTGTAATGCTAACATAAAAATAAATAAAATAAAATAAAATAAAATAAAGTCTGGGGCTGTTAGTAGTGCCCGTGTGGTCATAAGGATGATAGAGGCTGGTATTTGTAGAGTACTTCAATGGTGTTTAATAAATAATTGTACAGTGAAAATTACTAAATGTAGAATATAAATGTCTTCATATAGTGATTAAAAAGCCATGAAGGCTATGTTAAATAGTTCATTGAAAATATTTCAGATTGTATATGAAGTCAGCACATTGTGCCCCATGATTGCACCAATGTACACAATTATGATTTAATAAAAATTTAAAAAATAAAATAAATAAATAAATAATTGTACAAGACAAGCATAGACACAGACTGTGGCCACTATGCACAGATGAGAAGATTACTATATCGGTGTTATATTTGTTTTTTTAAAATGTTCTCAGCTGGGCACAATGGCTCACGCCTGTAATCCTAGCACTCTGGGAGGCCGAGGTGGGTGGATTGCCCTGAGCTCACAGGCTCGATACCAGCCTGAGCCAGAGCAAGACCCCATCTCTAAAAATGGCTGGGTGTTGTGATGGGCACCTGTAGTCCCAGCTACTTGGGAGGCTGACGCAAGAGAATAGCTTAAGCCCAAGAGTTTACGGTTGCTATGAGCTGTGACATCATGGCACTCTACTGAGGGAGACAAAGTGAGACTCTGTCTCAAAAAAACAAAAAGTTCTGAGGTGTCCCCCACCAAAAAGACAAAATGTTAATGTTAGTTCTGGGTAGTTGCATTGGGTGTTTGTTATATTTCTCTCCATTCTTTTCTATATATTTGGACTATTTCACAAATTTATCTTAAAAAATGAATAGGAATTGGCAAAGGGGGAGAAGAAAGACGTCACAGGCAGAGGGAAAGGATAGGAGGCAAAGGAAATGCTCATGATAACATTTATTCAGTCTTCTTCTGTCCTGGACACCATGCCAATCATTTTTCATCAGTACAGGTTTGGTGGCAGAAGGGGAGTGTAGAGCAAGGAAAAAGGAAACTATGCAGGGTCTCCAAGGCCACACTATAGGAATGGGACTCAGTCCTGAGCACTGCAAAGCCCTGGGGGCTATGGGCAAGGGGACAGGGTTTTGAAAAAGTCCCCTGGGCCATATAGGGGATGGACTGGAGGCAGGGAGGCTAGGAGGAGGCTGGAGTAAGGGTTCAGGGGGGAGAGGATGAGGCCTGAGCTAGGATGAAGCAGAGGGGATGAGAGGTAGGAGGCTGAAGGCTCTGAGGATAGGACAGGAAGGAAGGAGACCAGGATAGCCCAGCGATCAAGTGTGAAGCTGGACCATCAGTACCAGGGAGGAGGAATGACACTGGGGACACACTGACCTCCACTCTGGCCCTGGATCCATAGGTCTTCTCCCTCATCATCTTCTCCTCCCTGCTGACTGATGGCTACCAGAACAAGACTGAGTCTCCACAGCTTCACTGCGTCCTCAACAGCAACAACGTGGCCTGCAGCTTTGCAGTGGGAGCCGGCTTCCTGGCCTTCCTCAGCTGCCTGGTCTTCCTGGTCCTGGATGCCCACGAGAGCCGCATAGCCAGTTCCCGCTTCAAGACGGCCTTTCAACTCTTGGACTTCATCCTGGCAGGTGAGCCCCCACAACCTCCTGTCCAGATCTGCCCCTTCACTTGCTCACAGCCCTCCCTGCTCCCTAGGGCCTCCAGGACACAGCCCTTTGCCACCTGGCTGGCCTTGTCTCTGACCATCCTTCCAAGAGGAGGCCTCTGGCCACACATGGCTCACAGCTTCTCACTGCTTGTCCGTACCTGCTGTTTCTTCCTGGGGAATTATCAGTCATCCTTTAGACCCAGCGTAAGGGTCACCTCCTCTGACCTCCAGGCTAATTCTAGAAGCCTCCCTTCTGCCTGACTCTTTCCTTAGATTCATCTCCCTTGTTCATAGAACATTTCTTGAAAAGCCACCCAGTGGCAGGAAGTGGGGTTCAGAGGATGGAGCCAGACAGGCCCAGGTTGGAAATCTCAACCCCAGCACCTCCCCACTCTGTGGGCTTGTGCAAGTCTCTTCCTTTCTTTGAGCTTCAGTAAAAGCTGGATGAAAACCTTTACCTCGCAGGTGTTTTCTGAGGATGAAATGAGATAAAGGAGGCCTATAATAATGTTGACATGCACACTACCCACGTGCCAGACACAGAGTCTAGCTTCCATGTGCCTCTTCTCGTATAGTCCTCAGAACCACCCTACGAGGTAAGTCCTGTTTGTATTCCCATTTTACAGAGGAGGAAACTGAGGCTTGAGGAGGTGCTATAGTTGGGCATACAGCTGCTGAATAGCAGGTCAAGCACTTCAAAGCAAAGTCTTGCCTCCTAACTACTGCTAAACACTCTTGATAGAGCCTGGCACACAGTAAGTGCTAAATAAATGCACATTCCTTTCCCTCAGGCCCTGGCCTCCTTCCTCTCAGTCTGGTTGAGCTCAATCTTCCTCTCCTCTTCTTCCCCACCAGGATGGTCCCAGCCTCTCAGGACCAAGGCAAGTCATTGAGTCCAGCACTGTCCAGGAGAACTTTCTATGAGGGTAGAAACGTTCTGTTATGAGCTCTCTACTACAGGAACCACCAGCCACCTTTGGCTACTGGGCATTTGAAATGTGGCCAGTGTGACCAGGGAGCTGAATTTTTTTAAATTCTATTTTAATGAATTGAAATTTCAACAGGTACATGTAGCCAAAGGCTCCCATGCAGATAGCACAGCTCTACTGTAGTGGTTGACTTTAGGGAGGGCGCAGAGGAGCTGGAGAATAACTCCTAGGAGGTCACACAGCAAGACTCCCAGCCTCATCCTTTCCACACTTCAGCAGTCCTAAGCAAGCTTTCTCCTAACCCCTCTTCTCTCCTTACCACACCACAGTCCTCTGGGCAGTCATCTGGTTCGTTGGTTTCTGCTTCCTGGCCAACCAGTGGCAGCATTCTCCGCCCAAACAGTTCCTCCTGGGGAGCAGCAGCGCCAAGGCAGCCATCGCCTTCACTTTCTTCTCCATTCTTGTCTGGGTGAGGAGTCCCCTCCCGCACACATCCCCAGGGGGTTCTCTACAGGGCGGGGGATGAAAGGGCTCAACACGTTACTGCTCTTACTTAGCTCCCCTGGGAGTCAGGGTTGGGGGGGCCTCTCCCAGGGCCTCTGCTGGTCCCTTCCAGGTATCCTTTCCTCTGAACAGCCACACCCAGCATGAGGGAACAGGCCTGGGCCGGATGACCCTAGGCTAAGCAGCTAGCAAACCCTTTTTATCCCTCCCAGGCCAGTCCCCAGCCCAGTCCCTCTCCCCACTGCCCAGCCCAAGCCAGCCTTCAGCATGCCCTTTTCTGCCCACAGATATTCCAGGCCTACCTGGCATTCCAGGACCTCCAAAATGATGCTCCAGTCCCCTACAAGCGCTCCCTGGATGAGGGCAGTGTGGTACTGACCACCCTCTCCCTGCCCTCCACCACCAGCCCTGTCAACACACCCACCACTGGCCCAAACAGCCTGAGCTATGCCAGCTCTACCCTGTCCCCCTATATGACCACTCCAAAGGCTCCCCGCCTTGCTATGATGCCTGGCAACTAAACATCCTTATTCATATCAGTAAAGAGATGATCCTCCCTCCAGCAGTATTTCTGAAAAACAACCCTCTGTCCTTCTCATGTCTGTTCCTCCATGGTCCCTTGAGTGGCCAGAACTGGGGAGAAACTCTACAAGCTCATCTGTGGGGTCTCTGTGGGGTCTCCTCCATTTTCTTATCATCTCTAGGACCCTTCCTCCAGTACCACCTTGATAGCAGCAGATTGAAGGTGCTGAGAGAGCAAACTGTTTTCAGGCCTGTTATATACTAAGTCCTGTCTAGTCCTAACCTCCAGAGCCCCCACACAAGTCATGGGATGGAGGCAAGGTGCCCCATCGTTCCTTTAAATGGAAGTTCCGAGAGAGAGAGAATGTTTCTACATGTGAAGGGAGTGCCAAGAAGGACCAACAAGGGACCCCATCCTGCCCTTGAAGCCAAAGCCCAAGCTCTTTCACTCACAACAGTGACAAAACCAAACCGTGTGAGGAGGAATCAATGGAGGCATAGGGGATGCTGAGTCCATGAACAAGGTTCAGGGGAGATCCTAGCCTTCAATTTTGTTTTTTTCTTGCAATCTTTGGCCGGGGCTGGGTTTGAACCCGCCACCTCCAGCATATGAGGCCGGTGCCCTACTCCTTTGAGCCACAGGCACCACCAGCCTTCAAATATTTTTAAGACCGCCTTAATATTTCTAAATCCTAGGAAGGATTTTTATCCCAGGAGACCCCAGTGATAATTGGGGACTCGTGCACAGGCTACAGATATTCCTGCCTGTAGGCCACCAGGAGTGAACAAGGCAGGTAACCCCAGTGGGTGAGGCACCTATTAAGAGAAGGGTGGGGACAGGGCCATGTCAAGGAAGAGCAACCTCCACTCAGCATCTACTATCCAGCAGTGGGGCCTAGGCTTTCTAGAGCAGCATTGTCCAGCCAGAATCTGAAGTGAATCCCTAAGGGAATTTAAAATAGTCTAATAACCACATTAAGAAAAGTAAAATGAAACAAGCAAAATTAATTTTAATATTTTATTTAACCTAATATATCCAAAATAGTATCATTTAAATGTGTAATCAATATAAAAATTATTAGTGAGGTACTTTACATTCTTTTGTACTAAGTTTTTGAAACCCATTGTGTATTTTACACTGACTGCACACCTCAACTTGGGCTCACCACATTCCAATGTTCACATGTAACTAATGGCTACCATGTTGGATAGTGCAGCCCCAGAGCCTTCAGTTTTTCTAGAACAGTTTGGACACCCATGGTGAGGGGGTGGACATAGCTTTCTATGTGAAATTAGTGAGCAAGAAATACAAAAAAATTAAACATAGTGGAGGTCAAACAAAACACACCTGCACAGGGGCCACAGAGGCCTGCAGAGCATTCGTTCACAGACTGGACAAAAGGATATGGGTTGTGAGGAATCAAATTTGGGTTCCACTGGTCCTTTTGTTGAGCTTCCTATGTGGCAGGCCCTGTGTTCAGTTCTGAAAATACAGAAACACGTGGTCTCAAGGGCATCTAGAAAAAAATGGCAGCAATATAATGGGATAGAAAACCTTATGTGGGAGATAAAGGATTCTGGGCTCTGGTCCTCCTTCTATCACTGGCTGGATAACCTTGGGGATGTCACTTAATTTTTGTAGACCCAAGCTGTATTGGCTATAAAACTAGAGAATCAGACCAGATTTAGACGATGGTTTTCAGACTGTTCGGGGGGTTCCTCAGCCTGAGCAGGCAGAGATACCACCCCCTACCTCATAGTCAAGCCCTATAGCCCTGCTCCTGTGTTTTCCATATTAGGCTTCTGGGCAAAATTCTTAAGGGACAGAAGGTCCATTATCTTAAAAGAAAGAAATTAAAAACAGCTGAAAAAACACACAGCAATGGTTAAACATGCAGGCTCTGGTATCAGGAAGCCCAGGTGCAAACCCCACCTTTGCCACATACCCCTCTAAGCCTCAATTTCCTCATCCACAAAGTGCACCCTTTTCAAGGTGCTGTAAGGGTCGAAGGAGCTCATCTGTGTAAGGTACAGCACCTGGCATATAATAAGCATGTAGGAAACACCAGCCCCCTGACTCCTGAAGCTTTCAGAGCCATCCTATAAGATACCTGAAGGCAGTAAAGCAAAGGTTAGGAAGTCTTAGAGGACACCCAGGAAGTCTGACTAAGTCAAGGGTCAAAATCCGAAAGCTTACAAGAGCTAGGCAGGTAACATAGGTAAAACAAATAGACTAGTTATGAAGCCAATCTGAAGACATAGAAAATATTTTACTTTCCCTTTATCTCCACAAACAAAAATAACCACACAACATCAGCCCAATAATAAATTGAAACAACCCTGCAGCCAAGTCCTGGTGACTGTGGTGAAAAGCCTACATCCAATTCATTCATATGCAGCCATCTGTTGCCATCCAGAAATGAGGACCCAGCGTTGTCAGACAGATGGATTTTTTTTTAATCAAGAGAAGCCAGAAATCTAGACTTTAATGTGAAAATTAGTTTTTAAAGGTCAGTGACCCATTCCTCTTTTTTTTTTTTTAACAGTGGCAACAAAATGCCAAATGAGGGTGGGATGGGGGATGCCAATGTGTGGCCTCTTGACATCCATGCTCTTAAAGGTCCTCTGCAACCCTGAGGCCTCAGAGAACCATAAGGCAAGTTCTGTGCCAAAGTAAGAAGAATCTTCGACATTTTTCTCCAAAATCTCTTCCCCAGCAGAGCCGTGAGGAATTGGCACAGCCCAGAGTCTTGAAAAACCCAGTTTCTCATCTTCCTGCTGCTTCCAGGCCTGGTTGCCTGTGGCTGGTCAACAAGTAGAAACAGGAAGAGGGGCCAATCAGGACCCCACATATTCCAGAGAAGGGAGGGCAAGGAGCAGCAAAAGAAAGGTAACATTTTTCTCTGTTTATTTCAAGAGAACCAAGAATCAATCATCAATTCTGTACAAAAACGTGGCATTAGAGCTGCAGTGACTCTCAGGCCAGCCCCCCCACCCCACCCTCTTCCCATGCCCAAGCCACCCTAATTTGCCAAAAAACTAAGACCAAAAAAACTCAAACTCTGGAGAAAAAAATGTTATGAAAAAATTGAGAGACCTTCCTGGGCCTCCCTTACTCCCAATCCCCAACCTAGAAATGTGCTGGGCCTGTGCTCATGGCCATAACAGGAGGTGGGGCAGGTGAGTGTCAGCAGATTTAGTGTTTGGCAAATAGTGGGGCTGGGGGTGGGGTGTGGAACGGAGACCAGGAGATTGGAGAAGGGAACAGATCTCCCACCCTGCCCCAGCCCATAGGACACTCAAAAAACAGTTTATAAAAATTGGGGCCAGAGAATAGAAGAGACAGGAGTCATCATAATCAAAAACTAAATAGTGGAAAGATTTTTTTTTCTCTAAAAGGCAAAAAACTACAAACACCCCAGGTCCTCAGCTCCCCAAGATTTGAGTCCTCCACTGACCCCCTGAAACAGAACAGGAGGCGGGATGGGGAGCGGAAAGAGGTTGGTTCTTTAAAAAGTCACCCTGGATGGGAAAGCTCTTCGTTGTTGGTCGCCTTCCTCTGCCTCCTGCCGCTGCCAAGAAGAGGGATGGCGAGGACTAGGGCTATGCTGGCAAACTCAACTTCTTCCCCTTCAGGACTGTGAAGAGAGAAAAGAGTGGGCATTACCATCAGGGGTCCAGAAGAAGGGGGCAGCCTCCCCAGCCCAGAACAGGTCCTGCACACTAGGCCGGGCAAACTTAGGCGAGAAGGGACCCAGAACTCTGGGTCAGAAACTGGGGAATTGGCCTGACTCACTGAGGGGGTGAGGTCTCGCCCTAGGGGCTAAACAATGGAGGCCAAGTGCAATTCCATGGCTCCAAGGGCCAACTGCTCCTCTTCCACCCTTGAAGACCTCGCTGCCTTTGCCTTTACTGCTCCTTTCATTTACATGACTGACTCCTGGGTTTTCAGGTCTCTTCCTAAAAATCACCTCCTCAAAGGGAACTCCCCTGGCCCCCATGTAAAGCACTCCCCTTCCCATCCATAGTTACTCACAGACAAACACATCCCTTGTTTATTTCTTTCACAGTCCTTCCTACTAATGGCAATTCTCTTTCTTTAACTGTTCATTCACCATCTCCCCACTAGAACAGGGCCTCATTCACCTTCTCTCCTACTGCTATATATTGAAGCCTAGCACCTGGCCAGGCATACAAAAAGTGCTCACAAAATTTGTTGAACAATGAATGAATAAATGACTCACAGTGGGCATGAGTCCCTGCCCCATATGGCCTTCATTCAAAGTAACATGGGAGCTGAGGACAAAAACTCTTTGGTCCTTAGGAAGGTAAAGGGTAAAGGTCTATATTCCTCATTTTTTTTTTTTTTTTTTTTTTTAAGACTGAGTAATTTTTTTTTTTTCAGTTTTTGGCCGGGGCTGGGTTTGAACCCACCACCACCGGCATATGGAGCCAGAGCCCTACTCCTTTGACACAGGTGCCACCTTGAAAGGTCTATATTCCTAGAGGAGAGGTGGGCATGGGGCCCCAGAGGCCCTCCCTCCCTTGAGTGACACAGAGATGAGGAGATGAACTCCAGGCCCCAGGGACGTAGGAGCTGTGCAAAGAGCAGGCTCCCTTCAAGCCGGCCCTGAATCCCAGCTACCTTTGGTGATGTAGAGGTAGAAGAAATCACAGTAGAGGACTGTCTGGACCAGGCCTGCCACAATGGCGATGAGGTCAAAGAAGCCCTCGAAGTGGTAGCGCCAGATCCAGTTGAAGAGATACAGTGTCCGGTAGACGCCCAGCGCAAACAAGTAGTGGCTGGTGATGGTCTCTGCCTCGCCAGTCTTGCTCACCATGAACAGCTGTGGCAAGATGGCCACCGACTCTAGGTAGATGGAGAAGGTCCAGAGGATCTGCAGAGAGGCCGGGGAGCGGGGGCAGAGTGAGGCAAGAGAGTGAGAGAAAAAGCAGAGGATGGCATCACAGTTATAGGTACAGTGAAGTCAGAGAGAGAAGAAATGCAATTCAGGTATTTACCACATGCTTGGCACGGTGGCTCATGCCTACAATCCCATCACATGGGAGGCTGAGGCAGGTGGATTGCCTGAGCTCACGAGTTCGAGACCAGCTTGAGCCAGAATGAAACTCCCATCTCTAAAACAATAGCTGGGTGTTGTGGTGGGCTCCTGTAGTCCCAGCTACTTGGGAGCCTGAGGCAAGAGGATCACTTGAACCTAAAAATTTGATACCTCCCTTTTCACCCCATGGTCCTAGCATCTAGCACAGTTCCTTGAGTGAGGCCACCATTTAGGCAACAGTGACAACCATCATTGGTGAGCAGGACAGGGCATCAAGGAAGAGGAAGAGACTGAAGACACCTGCTAGCCCCTTTTCAATCCCCAGCTCCCTGTAAGTCCCACCTGGGGTGATTCATTATCTGCAAGAAACACTAAACCTCCCTTCAGGAAACAAAAACAAATGGTAGGTCTGGCACCTCAGTTGTTTCAGTTTTGAAGGAGGAAATTGGGGGATATAACAATTCATACTTATATAGCATTTACTACATCCAAGGGTACTAACTAGTGTAAGCCTTAACCCTATGAAGTAAGCCTATTGTTATCCCCCACTATATAGATGAGGAAACTGAGGCCAAAGAGATAAGTAACTTATCCAGAGTCCCACCCAGGCAGCTGGACTCCAGGACTCATTCCCATAATCACACAGACTCCTCTAGGGAGACTCTTAGCAAGCCAGGTTAGTTGGGGCTCTCAAAAAATGCCGGAGCCAGGTATGGTGGCTCACACCTGTAATCCTAGCATTCTGGGAGGTCAAGGCAGGTGGATTGCTTGAGCTTATAAGCTCAAGACCATCCTGAGCAAGAGCAAGACCCCGTCTCTAAAAATAGCCAGGTATTGTGGTCAGAGCCTGTAATCCCTGCTACTAGGGAAGCTGAGGCAAGAGGATCACTTGAGCCCAGGAGTTTGAGGTTGCTGTGAACTATGACACCATGACACTCTACTCAGGACAAAGTGAGACTCTTTCTCAAAAAAATAAAAATAAAAGAAATATTGGCTCAGTGCCTGTAGCCCAGCAGCTAGGGCGCCAGCCACATACACCAGAGGTGGCAGGTTCAAACCCAGCCCGGGCCTGCCAAACAACAATTACAACTGCAACCAAAAAAAAAAAAAAGCAAGGGCGGCGCCTGTGGCTCAAAGAAGTAGGGCGCCAGTCCCATATGCCGGAGGTGGCAGGTTCAAACCCAACCCCAGCCAAAAACTGCCAAAAAAAAAAAAAAAAAAGCAAAATAGCCAGGTGTTGTGGCAGGTGACTGTAGTCCCAGCTACTTGGGAGACTGAGGCAAGAGAATAGCTTAAGCCCAAGAGTTTGAGGTTGCTGTGAGCTGTGACGCCACAGCACTCTACCAAGGGCAACATAATGAGACTCTGTCTCAAAAAAAAAAAAGAAAAACACATTCTAAAAGAAAAAAAGAAAGAAAGAAATATTCCCATTAAATTGATGCCCACCCAACTCTTATCCCTGGGGTTACCCTAGGGGAATTAAATTACAGCATAGGAAAAGAGGAAAGGTCGGTTGTGTTTTACATTACCTAGTTCATGATGTCTACATTTTTATTTTATTATGTTATATATATATAATATTTATGTATTTGAGACAGAGTCTCACTTTGTCACCCTTAGTAGAGCTGTGGTGTCATAGCTCACAGCAACCTCAAATTCTTAGGTTCAAGTGATCCTCTTGCCTCAGGCTCCCAAGTAGCTGGGACTACAGAAGCCCACAACACCCAGCTATTTTTTAGAGACGGGGGTCTCACTCTGACTCAAGCTGGTCTCGAACTCGTGAGCTCAGGCAATCCACCTGCCTCTGCCTCCCAAGTGATGGGACTGCAGGCATGAGCCACCATGCCCAGCCAATGTCTACATTTTTAAAGAAGACTTATTTTCCTTCTATGACTAAAAAAATAATTTTTTTCCTTGTTAGTATAGTGGTGAGTAAAAAAAAAAAAAGGAAAAATAAATAATAATTATTTAGCATGTACCAGTTAATAGCATGAGCTTTGGAAGCAGGCAGAACTAAGTTCAAATCCCATGAACTCTCCTTTCTGAGCCTAACCTCAGTCCTCCAAGAAACAGGAATGAGGATGCCTATTTCCCAGGGTGGCCAAGAGATCACACAGGATGATGACACATTTAGAATGCCCCACACAGGGCTAAGTAGGTAGTCAGTACCCATACTTTGCACAAGTGACCACCCCCTCTCTGAATGAGGGAACCACAAAAGCTAGTCAAGAGCCCTGGGTTCTGATCCAGCCCCACTGCTTCCCCCAGCTTTAGTCAATCTCCCCATCTGCAAAATGAGTCCAGTCATCCCTAATAAGCAGGACAGTTATGAGAAGATTAAGGGCTTGGATAAATTCTCCAAGTAAGGTGGCAACAATGATATGTTTGCAAAGTTCAGGGCCTGGAGGCAAACCCAGGATTCTTGCCATAGCATGATACAGTCTTCTTTTGGGGACACATGGGCCAAAGTCACCCTCTGTCGGATTTCCTGGCCTACATAGTTCTTTTAAAATATATTTTGAATCTGTGGCAAAAATGTTTAAATGAGATTATCCTGCCTGAAAACACTTGAATTATAGTTTCTTTTGAAAACACTGGTACGTCTGGTCACCCAAGGATAGCTTTCTATCAGGCAGAAGTAGGCCTAATGAGGAAAGGTTATGCTGAATTTATGATTCCTCCCAGGCTCCAGGAGAAATGATATCACAAATTTAGTACTTGCCCTCCCAAAATTCCTCCCAGGAGTTTGTACAGATACCACCAAAACACCATGGAATAAAAATCAGGACGGCTAACATTTGCAAGTAAAAGTATCAGGCATGGTACTAAACACTTCAGTCACTGAACAAACATTGACATTGCACTTCCTGCCTTGTTAGAGTTTGGATACTTGTCTCCTCCAAATCTCATGTTTAAATTTCATTGCCAGTGTCGGAAGGTGGGGCAGAGTGGGAGGTGTTTGGGTCATGGGGGCAGATCCTTTATGAAAGGCTTGGTGCTCTCCCAGTGGTAAAAGAACTGATTGTTTAAAGGAGTCTGGTATTACCTCCTCCCTCTCTTGTTCTCTCTCTCACCATGTGACACACCTACTCCCTCCTGGCCTCAGGAGTGGAGGCTTCCTGAGGTCCCCACCAGAAACAGATATCAGCACCATGCTTCTTGTGCAGAATGCATAACTGTGAGCCAAATGAACCTCTTCTTTATAGCTTACCCAGCCTTGACATGAAACAGACTAACAAGGATCTCATGCCAGACACTATGCTTTACAGATATCAGCCACTCATTAGAAACCAATGAGGTAGGAACTGACTATCCCCTTTTTACTGACAAGGAAACTCAAGCACAGAATTACATGACTTGCCCAAAGTCCCACAGCTGCCAAGTGGTAGAGGCAGGCTGGGAATCCCTGTGTTCTGATTCTAGAGTCTGTAGGTGTGTCAACACCAAATGATTCTGAAAAATGTCAGTTAATCCTCATAATGCCCTGATCACAATCTTAGAAATGGTGAAAGTGAGGCACAGAGAGGTCAAGTCACATTCCTAGGATCATGCTAATAGAAAGTAGCAGATCTGGGATTCAAATTGAAGCAAGCGGCTCAGTGCCTGTGGCTCAACGGGCTAAGGCGCCAGCCACATACACCTGAGCTGGCAGGTTCGAATCCAGCCCAGGCCCACCAAACAACAATGACAGCTGCAACCTAAAAAAAAAAAATGGCCAGGCGTTGTGGTGGGCCCCTGTAGTCCCAGCTACCTGGGAGGCGGAGGCAAGAGACTCGCTTGAGCCCAGGACTTGGAGGTTGCTGTGAGCTGTGATACCACAGCACTCTATCCAGGGTGACTGCTTGAGGCTCTGTCTCAAAAAAAAAAAAAAAAAAAAATCCAAGCAGGCTGGCTGTTTCCAATTCCTGAGCTCTTCAGTCTGGTACTTACTAAGCAAATGACCTTGGACTAGTCATTTAGACCCCTAAGCCTCAGTTTCCTCACCTGTAAAATGGGGCTGTTTTGAAAAGTAGTGAATTAATATAATGGAAACATATTCACTATGTGCTCTGAGTGTCAGAGCACATAGTGAATATGTTGCCATTATATTAATACCATTTGATCCCAGAACCCATACACTGAACTTATAAGTCCTAAAATAAGACAGTCTGAGCACAACCTGCAGAAGGAAGTTTCCAAGGTCTGCTGTCACAGCTGCTCTGTCATACCCCATCCAACCAACACAGCAGTTCCACCAAGGAGCCTACCTCTAGAGGGGTGAAGTCATGGTTGACCAAGAACGCCAGGATGGCCGTGGGAATGACGAGGAACTCTACCCTGAATGTGTCATGGTTCCCATCATAAGTGGCTTTGAACTTGCTATAAATCATCCAGACCGTGGTGAAGGAGCAGGCTATGTAGACCACCTGAGTGGGGGGAAGGGGGAATGATGAGGGGGCACCCCCAATAGGCTCAGTTCCAGGAGTCTGAAAGCCCAGCCCCCTCCTCCTCCAGGTCCAGGCCCCCAGCCCCTCTCCCCTCAGACCTGGAAGTCTGAATCCTGTGCCTGGTTCCCTCGCCCTAGGGCAGCCTAGAGGGATGGAATGGGGCCCTTACCTTCATGCATGTGTTGTAGAGTGAGATGTAGTTGGTGAAGAGGTCCAGATATCTGGCAGTGAACACCACAGCAAACAGGACCTGACTCTTCCCTGAAATCCCTGTGGCCCAGAGAGAGAAAAGAGAAGAAAGGAGAGAGAGAGAGAAGGCTAGGGTAGGTTGCAGGGGTTATAAACTGAAGCACAGTGCCTGGGACCAGCCTGGAGGTGGCTCTGGAGTGCAGCTGTCCCTAGAGGCCTCCCCAACCCGCCCTCCTGAGCAGAGCACTTTCCCACAGCCCACAGCCAGGGGGCAGCTCAAGCCCCCGAAGCTACTCCAGCCCGAGGCTCTGTCCCACGCTAGGCCTCACAGCCACCTCTATCCCCCTGAGAGTCCACCACCAGCCTAGACCCAAGGTTGGACCTAGGGAGGACCACACCTGATCTTGGCCTCCGGGATCCCGTCACCTCCCTCCCGCTCCCTTCCTGGCCGCTACGGTCCACGTCACCAACTCCCGGCCACCACCCCGCCTGCCATGGCTCCCCTGTTCTTAGTCCCTGTAAGAACCCTCGGGCTGCCCAGATTGGGAGGCTTAATTGGGGCCTGGAGCCACCTCCACTAAACTGTATGCGCCCCTTCAGTCAGGGGAAGGGAGCCGACCCCTTGGCGACCCAGAGCCTGGTAGAAAGATCCCCCAGCAAGCAGTGGGGGGACTAGTGCCCCCAAACCCTTTCCCAAGTCCTGGGATGTACCCCGCTCCCGCAGTCTCTCCCCTTCTCCCACCTAGGTGAGTCTCTCACCAGCACACGAACGAGACTTCCAGATTTTGAGCAGTAGTAAGATGATGGCCAGGAGGTGGGAGAGGTCTCCCAGGAATCGGAAGAGATTCATGGTTGGGGGCCTCTGGCAGGGCTGTGCAGGAGGGAGGCAGGCTGGCGGGGTTCTGCCCCCAGAGGC